>BQNB010029787.1:0-49882 GCA_026074375.1 Tanacetum coccineum
TGCTTAAGGTTAAAAGATAAAGCTCTATATTTCATAATCAAGTTTCTCAAGATGATCCAAGTGCGGCTTAAAGTACCTGTCAGATGAATTAGAACAGATAATGGAACTGAATTTGTTAATCAAACTTTGCGTGAATATTATAAGAAGGTTGACATCTCTCATGTAACATTTGTTGCTCGCTCTCCACAGCAAAATGGTGTCATTGAAAGACGTAATCATACGCTAATTAAAGCTTCCCGCACAATGTTGATTCATGAAAAAGCTCTGTTCTTTTTTTGGGCAGAAGCAGTTGCTACCACATGTTATACCTAAAATCGTTCCATCATACGTCTTCGTCACGACAAAACACCATATGAACTTTTACATGAAAAAATTCCTGACTTATCATTTTTCCACGTATTTGGTGCACTTTGTTATTTGACAAATTATAGCGAGAACTTGGGAAAGTTACAATCGAAAGCTGATATTGGTATTTTCATTGGCTATGCACCCATAAAGAAAGCATTTCGAATTTACAACCGACGTACCAGACGAATCATCAAAACAATTCATGTAGATTTTGATGAGCTGACAGCGATGGCTTCTGAACACAGCAGTTTAAAACCTACACTTCATGAAATGACTCCTGCAACAATCAGCTCAGGACTCGTGCCAAACCTTCCTCCTTCAACACCATTCGTACCACCTTTAAGAACTTATTATGATCTTTTGTTTCAACCACTGTTTGATGAATTACCCAACCCTCCATCAAGTGTTGATCAACCAACCCCTGAAGTCATTGCTCCAATTACTAAAGTAGTAGCTCCAGAACCCGCTGCATCAACCGGTTCACCTTCCTCAACAATTGTTGACCAAGATGCACCATCACCTAGTAACTCACAATCAACACTCGAAACTCAATCTCCTGTCATTTCTAACGATGTTGAAGAAGAGAATCATGACTTACATGTTGCACACATGAATAACGATCTATTCTTTGGCATTCCAATTCCAGAAAATGACTCTGAAGCATCTTCTTATTCGGACGTTATTCCCACCATTGCGCACACTACTGCTCCTAACTCAGAACACGTTACCAAATAGACCAAGGATTATCCTTTATACAACATCATCGGTGAACTCGAAAGGCCTGTTTCTATAAGACTCCAACTCCATGAACAAGCCTTATTTTGTTACTACGATGCCTTTCTCACATCAGTTGAACCAAAGAACTATAAAGACGCATTAACTCAAGCATGTTGGATTGAAGCAATGCAAGAGGAGCTTAATGAATTTGAACGTCTTGAAGTCTGGGAACTCGTTCCTCGTCCAGATAAAGTGATGGTTATTACTTTAAAATGGATCTACAAGGTGAAACTTGATGAATTAGGAGGAATTCTAAAGAATAAGGCTCGTTTGGTTGCTCGTGGTTACCGTCAAGAAGAGGGAATTGATTTTGAGGAATCCTTTGCTCTAGTGGCTAGACTTGATGCTATTCGAATTTTCCTCGCATATGTTGCTCACATGAATATGATCGTCTACCAAATGGATGTTAAGACGGCATTCTTGAACGGCATTCTGCGTGAAGAAGTTTATGTCAGCCAATTAGATGGGTTTATGGATCAAGACAATCCGAATCATGTGTACAAGCTTAAGAAGGCTCTCTATGGGTTGAAACAAGCTCCTCGCGCGTGGTACGATCTATTGTCGAAGTTTCTACTCTCTCAGGAATTCTCTAAAGGAACCGTGGATCCCACATTGTTCATCAGAAGACAAGGCAAAGATATTCTCCTGGTACAAATCTATGTTGATGATATAATCTTTGCGTCTACTACACCTGAACTATGTGACCAATTTTCAAAAATAATGTGTTCAAAGTTTAAGATGTCGATGATGGGCAAAATATCATTTTTTTCTAGGACTACAGATTTCACAAAGTCCTAGAGGCATCTTTATAAACCAGTCTAAATATGCTCTAGAATCTTTGAAAAAATATGGTATGGAATCTAGTGACCCCGTGGATACTCCCATGGTGGAGAAATCCAAACTGGATGAAGATACACAAGGGAAAGCCGTTGACCCTACACACTATCGTGGAATGGTGGGCACCCTTATGTATCTCACAGCCAGTAGACCAGACCTTACATTTGTGTCTCAAAAAGTAACAATCATATATTCAAAACTAAGATCTCTAGGGTACGTCCACACCTAGCACTCATATCACCGGAAAGCAAACCCCAGCTCCTAGCCTAGATACCTGCCGCAGGAAGATCGAGAAAGTGCGGCTAGCTTACAAAGCCGTGAACAGATAATATATATAATCAACGCAAAAGATAACGGAAAATCAAAGGATACGATATAAGGTGCAAAGGATATCACAAGACATGATCAAAGGAATACAAATATAAGGTAAGACAAATCAAAAGTCAATTCATAGTGTAAGGTAAGATGAATCAGAAAATCAAATCAAGTCCAATTAACCAGGGCCCAAACAAATCATCTCATAGTAACCATGGAGTGCGAGCTCCAAAATTTGAAGAGTGGAATGTACCCAAACATCAATCACCAAATATCCATATATCATAATGTCATTATTCCATGAATACAAAACAAATCTAGGATGCATCCATACGCCCCTTAAACAAAATAATAATCTTCATACTGCACATATATTATCAAATGGGGACGGTGTGGAGATATCACCAACCCATACATGAGTCATGCCAAAGGTGATCAATGACACGACCTTGTTACCTTCTGGCCTAGGAAACATATAGTGGCTCGGGTCTCAAACTGAAGGTTCAAGCAAAGTCATATCAAAAGATTCATTTCAAAGGGATCATAGCAAAGGTTACATGCCAAAGGTTCAAACTTCAAAAGGTAGCATAGCGGTTCAATAGGAATAATAAAAAGATTCATATAAGGTGAACCAAGATTAAAAGGCTTAGAGCAAATGTAGCAAATCACATAAGTAATCAAAGATAGAGAGGAATACTGTCATGGAGAAATCCTTAACGATATGGTCAGAATATCTGTACCTTATTCCGAAGCAAAGCAATACTCAAAGAAAACACCACAGGAATATCAAAATCACTCCCTCTTGACCGAACCTAAAGAAATGATGAATTCGAATTACAAACCATTCATTTAAGTTATACTTTCTATTTTTAGTAACTTTCCATTTTTAGTAACTTTCCATTTTTAGTAACTTTCCATTTTTAGTAACTTTCCATTTTTAGTAACTTTCCAAAATTAGTAATATTCATCAATTGAGATTCTATTAAGTATTTTGAATAGCTTAGGGACTTAACATGACAACTTTACAAGTTTAGGGTTAAATATGACAACTTTCCATATTTTAGGGTTTAATATGCAAAATCAACAATTTTCAAGGTTAAAAGGGTAAATATCAAAGTTTCACATCTTTTTCCAGTTTATACCTTCCATTTTATGTATTACAAGTTAACCCTTAACTTTTACAATTTACATATTTAGGGCCTTTTTGTTATATCTAATTTTTTAAACTTTAATCTTTAATTATTCATAATTACAAAACAAGCCCTTATAGATTCAATTATGACAAAATCATACTTTATACATTAAATACTAACCAAACCTTATACTTTTCAGAATTTACAATTTCAGTCCCTCTATTTAAATTAATTAATTTTAATTAATCCCCCCTATTTATGTAATTAACCCATTTTAATCCAAAAATAATATCATATGACATTTTTTACCCCCCAACTTATTTTATACTGATATAATAAAGGTATAATAACATGTTTAAAATAGACCTCATAGTTTCAGAATTACAATCAAGTCCTTATACTTTAAATACTAAATCGGCTAAGTAATTAAATCAACAAAACCCTAATTTAATTTTTCCCAATCACCAACACAATTATTTCCCAATCATTAGCATTAATTTCACCTGGAAAAAATAGCAAAACCCTAACCCTAATTTGTTTTAACAATTTTCTTTCCTTTTTCCCTTAATTCGAAAATCGGCAAAACAAATAAAATTCTCAATAATTATTCGAATCCTTCCTAAATTTTTCCAACAATTTATCTGAGTCATATATGATATAAAAAACCTTAGAAAAATATAAAATCAATTGTACAAATAATTTTTATGCCGATTTCATAATTAGCTAAAAATTAGGGTTTCGAACATGTTTTAATTATTTCGACCAAAATAACATGCATGATAATTTTTCTTAAGCATAGAACGAATTAATATGATGAAAAATGAGATACAAAAATACCTTTGATGATTCTTGGTGATTTTATGAATTTATGCTATTCGGTTGTGTTATTCGAACCAAAATAATTACCCCGATTGAACCAAGCACTCTACAATCTTTCCAATATTTTTCCCACGATCCTTGATCTCCAAAACACCTTATAAAATTCGTGCTTGCCCTTGTAAAATTCTTATGCCGCCACTTTTAGTTTTTTAGGGTTTTCGGTATTATTATTTTTAAGGTTTTAATAATAATAATACATAAAAGATATACTAGGGGATATTATTGCCGAGTTATGGCTTTCAAATGAGATTAAATCAGAATTCTAAACTTGCCAAATATTTTTGTTATTATCCAAATTAATTTGATTTAATTTGTAAAGTTATAAATAAATACATATTAATAATTTCGGCAAAATACATATACCTAAGTATTAATTATTTTTCTTATATAATATAAGGTATTTTAATCTTACATAAATTTCATAATTGTCATATGTTGTATTTTTATAATTTCTAGAATTAAAATGAAATTTATTCATGCTTTTATGTACTTTTCTTGCATTAGGGGTATTTTGGTAATTTTACACTTGTTGAGATTTTTAGGTTTTACAACTTCTTCCCCTCTAAAAAAAATTTCGTCCTCGAAAATTGAAATGAACCGGAATGAAAACGAAATGAGAACGAAACAAAAACATACCGAACTAGACAAAGAAATGAGGATAACTAGCTCGCATAGACTCTTCGGTCTCCCAGGTAGCCTCACGCTCTGGGTGATTCTTCCAAAGAATCTTCACAAAAGGAATAACTTTGTTTCTCATGACTCTCTCTTGCCGATCCAGAATGGATTCAGGTTCCTCGGACAAAGACATATCAGGCTGAATCTGATCAAAAGGATAAGATGCGACATGCAATGGATGATAATGGTATCCCCTCAAAAGAGATACATGAAAGACATCGTGAACGTGCGATAACTGCGGAGGAAGCGCCAGACGATACGATACCTTACTCTAATACGTTCCATAATCTCAAAACGGACCAATGAATCGAGGTCTGAGCTTGCCCTTGCATCCCAAAACGTTTAACTCATCTGAATGGCGAACCTTATGAAATACACGATTCTCCAACTTTGAATAACGCTAAGTCACGTCATGGCTTATCAGCATAACTCTTCTGTCGCGATCTAGCCTCTTTCAATTTCTCCTTAGCAACAGCCACCTTCTCATTAGTAATCTCGATGAGCTCCGAACCTTCAATCAAACGTTCACGTACTTCATCCCAGCAAATGGTGCTCGACATTCTTTACCATACAAAAGCTCGAAAGGTGCTGCCTTGATGCTTGCATGCCAACTTTTTTGTAGGAAAAACTCCACCAAGCACAAATATCATCCAAACTACCAGTCCATTCCATAAGCACATGCCCTAACATATCTTCCAAAGTTTGAAATGGTCCTCTCTGACTGACCATCACTCGTTGAGGATGAAATGCTGTTTACTGAACTTAAGACGTGTTACCCAAGCTTTCTGTTATCCTTTTCAAAAACGTGACATAATAACCTTCGGATCTCTGTCGGACACAATAGAAGTCGGAGTACCATGCAGTCTAACGATTTCCTGTCGAAAAATCTCCGCCAACTTACTAATACCATAGTTCTTTCGAATGGGTAAGAAATGAGCAGACTTGGTTAGCCACAAACCAAGCCACCCAAATCGCATCACTGTTTTTCTGAGTAGTAGGCAAACCAGTATACGAAATCCATGGAAATTCATCATTTCCACATAGGAATCTCCAACGGCTGTAACAAACCACTAGCCCTCTGATGTTCAATTTTGACCTGCTGACAAGTCATACATTTGGATACAAACGTAGCCACATCTTGCTTCATGCCGTTCCACCAAAAGTACTATTTCAAATCTCTGTACATTTTGGTTGAACCTGGATGAATAGTAAATGGAGAACTATGAGCTTCCGTCATAACCTTCTCGCGAAGTGCCTGATCATTAGGAACACATAGCCTATCTTCAAACCACACAACACTGTCATCATCGACACTGAACTCAGTATGCTTACCGTCTTCAACATTCTGCACAATAGCCCACAACTCACCGTCGTCCCTTTGAGCTTCTTTGATCTGTAGCATGAGGTTAGACTCTATCCTCATACTCGCCCAATAGCCACCAGAACCTCGTACACATAGCTCAACATCCAAACGCTCTCCTCATATTCATGAAGGATTTATGGAATCTAAAACATAGCTTATCATCCCAGATTTTCGACTAAGTGCGTCGGCAACCACATTAGCTTTACCTGGATGGTACTGAATGTTAGTGTCGTAATCTTTCAAAAGTTCCAACCATCTTCTCTGTATCTGTTAAGTTCTACGCCTGAGTAAAAATATTTGTGACTCTTATGATTGTAATAATATATCACAAGCTTCACCATACAGATAGTGTCTCCAGATTTTCAATACAAAAAACCACGGCGGCTACTTAAGATCATGGGTTGGATATTTTTCTTCTAAGGCTTCAGCTGCCATTGAAGCTTAGGCGATACTCTTCCCATGTTGCATCAAACAACACAACCCAAACCTTCTTCGATGCATCACTATATATCTGAAAACCACCAGAACTTGATGCGAAGATCAATATGGAGCAGACACCACAATCTCCGTTTCAATTCCTAAAAAACTCTCCTGACGCTTCATCCGCCACACAATTCTCACCCTTTCTCATCAGTGTGTAAGAGGTAAAGCTAATCGGAGAACTCTCAACAAAACATCGGTAATAGCACAGCCCAGAAAACTTCTCACTTCCGTCTCGTAGTATGGCTCGGCATTTGGTGATAGCTTCAACCTTTGTTGGATCCCATATTGATGCGTCTGCAGATTACAATATGACCAAGAAGCGACTGCTGTAACCAGTACTCCGCACTTCGAACAACTTGCATATAACTTCTTCTGTCTAAGATTCCTCAATCACAATCGTAGATGTCGCTATGTTCTTCTTCAGAATTGGAGTAAACGAGGATGTCGTCGATGAAAACAATAACGAACTTATCAAGGTACTCGTGGAAAATACGGTTCATCAAATCCATAAACCCTGGCAGGATCAATTTGTCAGAACGAAGGAGCATAACCAAGAATCGTAGTTGCATAACGCGGTACGAAAAAGCTGTCTTGATTTATCCTGCTCTCTCACACGAAGCTGGTGATAACAGATCGTAGATCAATCTTAGAAAATATTTGGCCCCTTGCAGTTGGTCAAAAAATCGTCGATTCGGGAAGAGGATGGCGGTTACGAATCGTAATCAGTTGAGTTCACGGTTATCATACACAAGCGCATGCTCCCATCCTTCTTCTTAACAAATAAGACCGGTGCACCCCACGGCGAAACACTGGGTCTAATAAAGCCATTCTCCAACATCTCTTGTAACTGCTCCTTTAACTCTTTCAATTCAACAGGTGCCATACGATACGGAGCCTTTGAGATAGGTTCAGCACCGGGAATTAACTCAATGCCAAATTCAATCTCTCTAGCCGGAGGAAGTCCAGGAAGTTCATCGGGAAAAACATCAGCGAATTCACGAACAAAGAAGATTGTCAATATTAGGACCTCTCCAAAGATGTGTCATAACAGAAGCAGAAAACTTTGGCACCCATGAGAAATCAAGGTACGTGCCTTCATAGCAGAGATGAGCTTAACGGACTTAAGCGGTGAGGAACCCATGATAAACAAATTCAGGTTGGCGAACGTTACCAAAGATCACAGTCCTAGCATAGCAGTCAATGGTAGCTCGATGAGAAGCCAACCAATCCATGCCAAGAATCACATCAAAGTCGAGCATATGGATAGGAAGTAAATTCGCAGGACGAATACGATCATCAAAACGTATAGGGCAGTTAACATATTCATGGCCTCGAAGTTAGGAACATCGTCATCCGAGTTTCTACGGGTAGTCACCATCTGAACGATCGAGAAAACGATTAGCAAACAAAAACAAGATAGGTTACGGAAGAGAGTTACGCAGAAGGAACCTAATGTCTACCCAATCCTCACAGGTCATAGCCTAAGCTCTAAGGTCATAAGACCTCGTCATGATTAACCTGGCAGCTCTGATACCATAAATTGTAACGCCCCGACCCTAAAGGGTAGAAGTATTACAAATATGGTGTGACATCAAAGGCATACATAATCATAACACAAGCATAAACAGCGGAAGTCTTAAATAAATAACCAAAGGAAAATAAGTCAACATGACTTAAGGTACATAAGTCTTAAAGGACAGACATATCCAAACGAAATAACCGAAATAACGAAGGTCTCGAAAAGTAACAAATCATATATCAAAACTAAGATCTCTAGGGTAAGTCCACACTCAGCACTCATATCCCGAAAGCAACCCCAGCTCCTAGCTTAGTACTGCAGCAGGTAAGAGGAAAGTGCGGCTGAGCTTACAAAGCCCAGTGAACAGATATATATAATCGAACGCAAAAGATAACGGAAAATCAAAGGATACGATATAAGGTGCAAAGGATATCACAAGACATGATCAAAGGAATACAAATATAAGGTAAGACAAATCAGAAGTCAATTCATAGTGTAAGGTAAGATGAATCAGAAAATCAAATCAAGTCCAATTACCAAGCCCAAACAAAATCATCTTATAGTAAATCCATGAGTTCGCGAGCTCCAAATTGTAAAGACGTGGAATGCACAACTATCAGTCACCAAATTACTTGTATCATAATTCATAAGCCTATCGAATACATAACAAATCTAGGATTGCAAAATACGCCTTAAAACAAATAATAATCTTCATAATGCGCATATAATATCAAATGGGGGACGGTGTGAGAAATCACTCACCCACACATGAGTCATGCCAAAGGTGCATCAATGACACGGCCATGTTACCTTCATGGCTAGGAAACAAATAGTGGCTCGGGTCTCAAACTGAAGGGTTCAAAGCAAAGTCATATCAAAGTTCATTTCAAAGGGATCATAGCAAAGGTTCAATGCCAAAGGTTCAAATATCAAAGGTAGATGCAGGTTCAAATAGGACATAATAACTGAATCATATAAGAGAGAAACCCAAGAATAAAAGGGCGCAGAGCAAATGTAGCAAATCCCAGAAGTAATCAAAGATAGAGAGGAATATGTCATGAAGAAACCTTAACGATAAGTCAGAATATCTGTACCTTATCCGAAGCAAAGCAATACTCAAGAAAAAACCACAGGAATATTCAAAATCCACTCCCTCTTGACCGAACCTAATGAAAATGATGAATTCGAATTACAAACAATTCATTTAAGTTATACTTTCTATTTTTGAAACTTCCATTGTTTGTAACTTTCCATTTTTTGTAACTTTCACTTTTTAGTAACTTTCATTTTTGGTAGTTTCCAAAATAGTAATATTCACAATTGAGATTCTATAAGTATTTTGAATAGCTTAGGGACTTAACATGACAAACTTTACAAGTTTAGGTTATATGACATACTATCTTATATTTTAGGGTTTAATATACCAAAATCAACAATTTTCAAGGTTAAAAGTGTAAAATATCAAAGTTTCACATTTTATCAGATTATACCTTCCATTTTATGTATTTACAAGTCAAAACCCTTAATTTATACCAATTTACAGATTTATCCCTTTTTGTTATTTAATTATTTAAACTTATCTTTAATTTATCCATAATTACAAAACAAGCCCTTATAGATTCAATTTATGACAAAATAATGCTTTTTATACATTAATTACTAACCAAACCTTATACTTTTCAGATATTTACATTTCAGTCCCCTCTATTTTAATTAATTAATTTCTAATTACCTTATTTATGTAATTAACCATTTTTATCCAAAATAATATCATTATGACATTTTATACCCCCAACTTATTTTATACAGATAATAATAAGTATGATAACATGTTTAAAATAGACTAATAGTTTCATAAATTTATTCAAGTCCTTATATTTTAATTCAAATCGGCTATGTAATTAAATCCACGAAAACCCTAAATTTAATTTTTCCCCAATCACAAACATAATTATTTTCCCACTCATTAGCATTAATGAACCTGGTTAATAGCAAAACCACTAAACCCTAATTTATTTTATCATTTTTCTTTCCTTTTTCCTTTTATTCGAAAATCAGCAAACCAAGACAATCCCACAATAATTATTCGAATCCTTCCTAAATTTTTCCAACAATTTATCTGAGTCATATATGATATAAAAAACCTTAGAAAAATATAAAATCAATTGTAAAAATATATTGTTATGCCGGATTTAATAATTAGGCTAAAAATTAGGGCTTTCGACATGTTTTAATTATTTTCGACCAAATAACATGCATGATAATTTTTGTAAGCCCATAGAACGAATTATAATGATGAAAAATGAGGTACAAAAATACCTTTTCTGATCCTTGGTGATTTTATGAATTTATGCTATTCGGTTGTGTTATTCGAACCAAAATAATTATCCCGATTGAACCAAGCACTCTACAATCTTTCCAATATTTTTCCCACGATCCTTGATCTCCAAAACACCTTATAAAATTCGTGCTTGCCCTTGTAAAATTCTTATGCCACCACTTTTAGTTTTTAGGGTTTTCGGTATTATTGTTTTTAGGAATTAATAAAATGAAATGTATAAAAGATTATACGAGGGGATATTATGCCGAGTTTATGGGCTTTTCAAATGAGATTAAATCAGATTTTAAACTTGCATAATTATTTTGTTATTATCCAAATTAATTTGATTTAATTTGTAAAGTTATTACATACATTAAGATTTATAATTGCGACAAAATAACCATGTACATAAGTATTAATTATTTTTCTTACATAATATAAGGTATTTTAATATTACATAAATTTCATAATTGTCACATGTTGTATTTTTATAATTTCTAGAATTAAATGAAATTTATTCATGCTTTTATGTAATTTTCTTGCATTAGGGGTATTTTGGTAATTTTACACTTGTTGAGATTTTTAGGTTTTACTAAAACCAGTCTAAAATTGCTCTAAAATCTTTGAAAAATATGGTTTGGAATATTAGTGAGCCCCGTGGATACTCCCATGGTGGAGAAATCCAAACTGGATGAAGATACACAAGGGAAAGCCGTAGATCCTACATACTATCGTAGAATGATTGGATCGATTATGTATTTACAGCAGTTAGTCCAGACTAACATTTGTGTATGCAATGTTTGCACCGAAAAGCACTCCAGCTGTAAAAAGACATCTTTTAAAAGACCTAAGTAGGGAACTGTAAATCGGGGGACTCTGGTATCCAAAGGATTCTTCTATTGCTCTAACAGCTTATGCAGACGCTGATCACGCGGGTTGCCAAGATACTAGACGAAGTACATCTGGAAGTATGCAATTATTGGGAGACAGACTTGTTAGCTGGTCATCAAAAAGGCAGAAAAGCGTTGCGATATCTAGTACGGAAGCTGAATATATTGCTATGTCTGGCTGTTGTGCTCAAATCCTTTGGATGAGATCACAGCTTACCGACTATGGCCTTGGATTCAATAAAATTCCAATGTATTGTGATAACAAAAGCGCTATTGCCTTATGCTGCAACAACGTTCAACATTCTCGATCAAAGCATATAGACATCAGATTCCACTTCATAAAAGAGCAAGTTGAGAATGGAGTAGTAGAGCTTTACTTTGTCAACACGGAGTATCAACTAGCGGACATCTTCACTAAAGCCCTATGCAGAGAAAGAATTGAATTTCTTATCAACAAGCTGGGAATGCGAAGTTTTACGCCGGAAACTCTAAAACAATTGGCAGATGAGTGAGAATAGTGGTGAACCTATTCAAATTCCTGTATCAATGGTATATATTTAAGAAAAACCATAAAATCCAAAAAGATTTTTTATTTTTTTAGAAAACTTTTATAAATCAAAATACAAAAATATAAAATATTTAAAACCAAGAAAAAAATTAAAAAATGAGAAAAATATAAAAAGAGGTAATAATGGCACGTCTTCTGAAAGTCGATAACATTTACGGGCTTAGGAAATGTCATTCAATTATGATACAAGGTTGTAAATGAAGTTCCGAAGCAGAATTCCTAATGTTTTTAAAAAAAAAAAAATAACATGCAAAAATGGCTTGCTATTATTTCGATAGCAACTGGTCATCATCTAAAGGCAAGTTATTCCGTTAAAAAGGAAACCTGACCTATAAACAGGAATTTTATTCTCAGGCATGGTCTACCTTTATGACCATGCAAAGGACTTGTGTTTACTTTGCAACACAACATGCGCTTCAGATATTTCATAAGTGTACGGTCAGTGCGCTTATGTGTTTAAAATAGAGAAATCTTCATTTCAGGTGTTTGATTTTTTCCAAAAATAAAAAACATTGCTTCATCACACATGCTTTTTTAGAGGAATTTGACACTCAAACAACGACTTACAAACTCTTTAAATAGATACTAGGGTCAATGTTTGAGGGGGAGAAAATGTCAAATTTCTTCTTCATAATAAAAATGTGCTTAAAGGGAAAAAGGTTTTTAAACAATAACGGAATATCATTCTTTAAGGAAAGTTAATTAAGTTTAACTTATGTGTGCCTTATAAGTTATGTGTTCATGCCTTTAGGGAGTAAATGTGAAAATACAAGTTTTTAGGTATGTTAATTACAAACATTAGGGACTATGTGTGCCAATTGTTAAACTATATTTGCCTAATAAAACTTAATGGTAAAAAATAAAAGGAATAGGAATCCACATGGGGTGAATGTGTCAAAAACCATATTTGTTTTATAACATCACCCACCCCCGTCTCTTTTCACACACACACACACACACACTTAAGAAATTTTTCCCACTCTCTCAAACCCTTATTCGAATCACCTCACCTTCAATCTTCATTTCCAGTCACTTTCATCTCTAAGGTATAATAACAAAAGTGTTCTCTATTACCTAAACTACACACATCTCAAAGAAATTGGGTTTTCATCCTATATTGATCTCGAATTCCCTAATTTTCAAATTAGGGTTCTTGAAAAATCAAAATAGTTAAAACACTAAATTGGTTGAGGGGTTTTGTAGCTTTAGGTGTGCCTAGCACTCGTGTTAAACAGTTTTGATTAAAGTTATCATTCTCTTAGGTTATGATTAATCTTAGGTGCGAAAATTAGGGTTTATGTGAAATATTGTAAAAAGTTTGTGGGTTTTGTATTAGGGAGTTTAATACAACTTTCTTGAATGTGTTTAAGTGTTTATATAACACTATTAATTGAAGATTGTTGAATATATGTGCTCTTATGCTTTAAAGTGCTCTTTTTGTGTATGCGTTTGATGACTTTGTTGATTCATGTTGTTATCATGTTCCTAACTATTGTTCTCTTAACTAAGAATGTTGTACAAACAAGTGTAAATGCTTAAAAACATTGTGTTTGTGATTGTTTCACATGAACCGAACAACTTGTTGTACTCAGGAACCGAACAACTGAGTACATTAAGGAACCGAACAACTATAGCTATTAGGAACCGAACAACTTAGTTGTTAGCAGGAACCGAACAACTGTAGGTAATAGGAATCGAACAACTTAAAAAAAATTGCTAATTAGAACAACTCAACTTAGTTGTTAGCAGGAACCGAACAACTGTAGGTAATAGGAACCGAACAACTCAATTGCTAATTGGAACTGAACAAAACTCATTTGTTAATAGGAACCGAACAACCTCTTGTGTTTAAGGAATCCGGTAACAAACTTGTATCTTAAGGATCCGAACAACTTGAATCTTAAGGAAACGAACAACTGGAACTTTAAGGAACCAAACAATAGCTAAATCTAGAACAGGAACAATAGTTTTTCCTTAGAAATCAGTCTATGTTTCAAAAGACCCAAAACACTTAAGATCAAATTTGCCTATTAAATGGCAATTTTAGGAAAAACTTAATACAGGAGTAAATTAAACTTGGTTTAATTAGCCACTTAAACAAGTTAAGTTGTCTTAAGCTGTCTTCTAAATAAAAAAAGATCTTAATTAAGATGGCAAAATGGCTTAAAGTTCCTAATTCCTAAGAAACGTTCACATCATGGATCAACTTTACGTACTCACTCAATTGGTCTCTATAGTATATTGTATAATTTGATTGTACATAAACTATATTGATCCTATCTTAGCAGAATCATGGACACCACAAGAGCTCAACAAAAGGCGATGGATGATGAATTAGTCACACCTGAAAACCGTCTTTTAAGATAGGGAAAAGCAATCTCTGACTAAGCTCTAATCTCAAATCCAAGGAACCTACTCTTCAAGTGGCATTAGATGCTCTCAAACTCACTCCATTCTACAACGCATTTGAGATCACTGCTGATGTACCAGAAATATACATGCAAGATTTCTGAGCGCCGTACGTCACTCTCTCCAGATATCATTCTTCCACTTGTTTCAGCTGAATGGCAAAAGTCATACTGTTAACGTTGACAACTCATTAAATATGCTCAAGATTTGCCCTAAACTCCAAGGCCAGGAATTTGAAGAAAAACCTTCACTTGAACATTTAATATATCTTTTTTTAGAAGACCGTGGACACACTGGTGAGATTAATTTTTTATCCGACAGTCACGTCCCAATCACATGCATCAACCATGGAGATCGTTTGTTGCCATAATCAACAAGTGTCTAAGTGGAAAAACTACTGCTCTAGAAAGTCTTTGTTTGTCACGTGATCAAATACTTTAAGGAATGTATCATAACAAGACTGTTGATTATGTCTACTTGCTATGGGAAGATTTGGTGTATCAAGTAGAGAAGAATTCTAAGAAGAACAATGTTCATTGTCGACTACTTCATGGCAAAGGATCAGGCAATACCAAGGAGAAACAAGATGTTTTGGCACTATGCCAGGGATGACTTCATGTTCACCACAGTAAGAGTCATTTCTAAACATCAGGACACTCAAGTATACGGTGCTATTCTCCCTCAGCACTTGACCAACCAAGCCATGTTGGAGTCTGAAGCCTACATGACTTACCGTGCTTATGCTACTGGTGAAAAGACTCCAAAACCAAAATCTACAAAGAAGAAAGCTGATTCTGAATCATCTCCCAAGACGAAGCCTACTCAAGCTTCTAAAGGAAAAAGAATCAAGACTTCGGCTAAGGGAGATAAAGCTGCCAAGATGAAGCAATCTGCAACAAAGTCAAAAGGTTTAACAGTGCTATCTGAGGTTGCATTATCTGAAGCTGACCAAATGAAGTTGGCAACCAAGAGAAGCAAGAAAGAATTCCACAGCTCTCACGCAAGTGGCTCAGGTGATGGAGTTGACATACAGTCAAAGGTTCTTGATGAGCAAACAAACACACCGTAACGGTGTACAAATGAAGGAGCTGGTGACAAACCAGAGGTTCCCGATGTACCCGAATACAGATCAGAGAGTGAAGAAGAATCTTGGACATTCAGTCAAGGAGAGGATGAGGAAGAAAATGATGAGCATGACAGTGCAAATGACAATGATGATGAAGATGATGATCAAGAGAATGACAGTGGAGAAACTGAATCAGATGATGACGGAGATAATTTTGTTCACCCAAACTTGTCCACATACAAAGCAGATGATCAGGAAAAAGAAAAAGAAGAAGAAAAAGCAAATGATGATGATGAAGTGTCTTCTGATCAGATGGTTTCAACACCACCTGATTATGAACTGACAGAAGAAGAAGAAAATCAAGAGGATGATAATGTTATGGTAGGAGAACAAGAAGATGAGGAGATGAGGAACTGTACGAAGGAACTTAATATCTCAACCTGGTTAGAAAAGGACGCGGAAATGACACGATGCTCAAATAATCAAGACACACAGAGAGGTTACGTGGACTTTGACTACTGAACTCCACTAGTGCAACAACAAAGTCCGCCTGTTTCATCAGATTGGGTGTCTAAATTTATTAATACTCTCCTGGATATAGGTTTCGACTCTGATTTTTATCCAAAGTTTCAATCAGAGATTATTCCTGTCAATGTATCAGTTTCCGCCACTACTGAGACACCTTCTTCTGACACTACAATTCCTCAACCACCCATTCCAATCATTCAATCTCAACAACAAACATATGATTCCACAACAACAACAACTATTCCAACAACAACTTTGCCAGAAATCCCCAACTTCGCATCTCTATTTGGTTTTGAACGAAGGGTATCCTCATTAGAGACTGAACTATCTGAGTCAACTAACCAATCAATTTTGAGAAGCTTTATAACTATTTCCTGCATTGTTGATAAAACTAACCTTGCGTCTCAGATGAAAGATGCAGTGAATGTGGCTATTCAGCTAAAATCCAGCAAGCTCAGAGGAAGACCGCTCAAGCCGAGAATGACGAATTTCTTAAACAGATAGACTCAAACATTAAGGCCATAATTAAGGATCAGGTTAAAGCTCAAGTATCCAAGATCATGCCAAAGGTTGAGAAGTATGTCACAGAATCTCTAGGAGCTGAAGTGTTGGGCTTGTCATCCAATCAAACATCATTACATTCTATGCTGCAGCAGGGCATGCTCTCTCAGAATTTGAGTTAAAGAGGATTATCATCACAAATTCCAAGAAAATAAATCAATGAACAGATCAGACATTCAAAAGAATCTCTACAATACATTGATTGAATCGTATAACTCAAACAAGGACCTCTTTGCCTGATATGGTGATGTGGTGACCCTAAAGAGAGGACGTGATGATTAAGACAAAGATGAAGAACCCTCTGCTAGATCAAACCGAGGGACGAAGCGAAGGAGATCAGGCAAGGAAGAGTCATCAAAATAAGCAACTCAAAAGGAGTCCAAGTCTACAAGTTCTTCCAAAGGTGCATCCAGATCTCAACCAAAATCATCAGGCAAGTCTGCTCAAGCAAAGGAGCATGGTCCAAGGGTTGATGATTTGGAAGAACCATTTGCAGCAAAAGTTTTAACACAGGAAATTGATGATTGTATCGAATGTGAGGGAGATAATAGTTGTTGATGAATGACTGTGGAATCCATTAGGCTCTCAAACTCCTGATCGTGAATGGAAATAAAAACAAAGAATATTGAAGGCCGACCCTCCTCATATCATGGATGACTCAGTATGGATCAAGTTTAGACACACTCAATCCGCGTTAATGAGTTTCTTGGCTTACTCTCATCGATTTCTCCTGCCTTTATCCTGAACCGACTTCAAAATTAAACAATCTAACTCAAGATGTGTTGACCGGGTCAACATATTGATCTCATGGAAAGGGCAGTGCAAGAGTGTAAGTAGGAATGTAGAATACAATTGGAAGAAGTATTCAAAGCTACCAATGATCAGTTAGATTGGCATAATCCTGAAGGAAGACCGTATCCTCATGATCTCAGCAAGCCCCTTCCTTTAATTCAGAATGCACGAGGTTGTCAAGTTATCCCTTTGATCATTCATTAAATAATGATCTCGAATATCTAAAACAGAGGAGCTTAAGTAAAAAAATATACAAACCCCATGACCAAGAAAAGGATGCTGATTTCGGCATGTTTAAATGTGATTAAGACAAAGTTCCTAGAAGTAATGGAGTTCGACTACAAGTTGTCTACGTACACAAAAAATTTAAATGACAAAGCATTCCTAGTAGGGAACATATCACTGGGGACCAAAAACATCAGAGGATTATAGGATATGCTACCAAATGAAAATTCAAAGATGTCTTACTCAAGAAACCTGATCCTTGCTTTTACCTGTATCAAGATCATGAAGTTCTTTGGTTTTGTAGAAGGGACTTCAAAAGACTTCGTGCCAAGACATTGAAGATATGTTATTCTTCTTGTTCAAGTAAGATGACCAAACCGCAAATTTGGATGAACGATTTGCCTAAATAGGCTATGGATTGTCCACGAGACGCATATTACATTCATAGAAAACTTGTGGATGTTCTAACACTGGCAGTTGAAAGCTACCAGAAGAAGATAAATCTCTTAAGACCAGACTCATACCGTTCAGATCTCAGAAAATGACTCCCTACACTGCTTACCATAATATCCAAGGCATTATCTATCAAGATGACATGGACATAAATCATTTGATGCGCACTGGTAAACTTCACAAGTTCAGTGATGGCACACTAAACCATGTTCGCACCACTCTCAATGATATTACTACTGGGATTCTCCTTCTTTTTTATTTTTAGATGGAGTACTTTGCAAAGAGAAAATAGAGCAAACAAGACAAGTAGAGAGCTCGGGTGATGATAAATGCCATTGATAAGAAACTCAGAGATAGATGGTTTATGCTTAGTCTAGAAATGTTTTGTTGGTGAAGACTTACGGAGGAGACTTTGGCTGCTTAAAAAGAAACCTTTTATGATTCCTTTCATATGATGTTCTCACCACTCAGGTCAAATCTCGTAAATAATATAAATTTGTGAATTTGTACATATGTAGTGTAGACTTATGGTGATAATAAGGAGTGCTCGAGTACAAAATTTTCAAGAATTTCTTAGTAAATTCAATTTTTTTTCAAAGTATTGTACATCATAACACTATCTTATTTTACCCTCAAATATTAAGGGGGAGCTATTAAAATGTTCTGTTAGAGATTGTGTAACATTTTGTTCCCTGAACGTTTAATCAAAAAAAAATTGGGGATTAATCAATAATATTAGGGATTAACATTTTGGGATAAGGGGAGAAAATTGTGATTAAACTGAATCTAATTTGTGTTGAAATGTCTGATCAGATAAAAAGGGATCACTGCACTCCACCTTCAGCATCGTACTACGATTATGAATGCAAGTGTTAGGGGGAGCTTTTAGTGATGATGAAAAAACTCTCAAAGTGTTAATCTTTTGATATTTATATCAAAACACTTTGGATTGAAAACTTTTCAATGATTTTTGGCTTTCGGTGTTGGCTGAAATGTGGAAGTACCAAAGACCGACCATTTAATTTACTGTATTGGAGTTATAAGGTGGTTAAGTTTAGGTATTCATTCCCATGATCCAGCCAGAACCGAAGGGATCTACCCAGGGATATTCCATTAGATAGTGTAGTGGTCCTTAGGTATGAAAAAAGGAGTAAAAGTAAGAATAAAGGAAAAGTGTCGACTGAGATGGAGCTAGTACTGGAACAAACCCAACAAGGTACTAGTTATGAAGTCTCGGTAAGCGCTGAAGGAGTTAAAGAATTAAAAAGAAAAGTTTAGATAAATGGTGAAAAGAAAGAAGCCCTCCTTACACTTAGGCAGAAACCGGGTCAATACATCTGCTGTCAAGAATCATAAAAGATGATTGCTAACATTGAAGACTGACATTATGGACCCAGTGATACAATGCACAACCCTCCCTAGCCACTCAGAATCTCTCAAAAGATTTTTGTTTCATTTCTCATGGAGATTACACGCATTTCTATAAACTTTTTCACTCCGAGTTAGTTGGTATTGAAAAGGTGGCATTCTGCTCCAGTCTCCGATCACTAAAACCAAAGTGCACTATTGAGTCTAGGGCTAAAAGATATCATCCATAAATCTCATTAGGACACTTGTCAAAGATTATGCTTGCTATTTCACACAATGTGAATAATAAGAAATATATAAAGAGTCCTACGCATTATCCTTGTGATTTTTCCAGAACATCAGAGTGATACTAAAGTATTCACAATGACGATGGAAATCCTGCTTGATCCAACATCAAACAAGCTCATGGAAGGTGACTTATGCGATTCTATATGAATCAAACTTGTGACAACTGGAAAGAAAAGATGGTGCGATTCTACAAGAATCAAACTTGTTCCAGTATATGAATTGACGATTGATGATGAACTTTTGAAATGATTAACACTCTCGATGTGTCACAAAACCACTTTAGCAAGTGACACGTCGATTAATTTTCAAATTGATTTTTCTATTCAACCGGTGAGACAGTAACTCACTGGTTTACTCTTATCGTGTTGTCTGCTTTGAGACGTTTCGATAATGAGAACATGCTGAGTTTGATGAATCTAATACATATGTGTTAGAAAGATTCGATACTTCAGCTGGAAATCATGTCAAGGAGATTCTTCTTAAATTGAATCTACCTGATCACAGGTCGATCCTCACGGATTCGAAGGTTACTCCAACCAAACACGGGCGAATGACAAAGCCATATTCGTCCCCCCGCTTTATTGCTAACTATTTTAATGCAGGATACTTAAAGATGGAGGTGAAGGTACCTGATTCCAGCTGTCTCAAAGATTCATAACCACATGCTCATACCCGACCGACAAATATAAAGACATCATGAAAGCTCAAGTACATGTTTCAAGACTTCCGCTACTCTGATACCGTACGTCTTTCTTGAAGTGACAAAGTATTAAAGTCAAAGAATTTCAAAGAAGTTTCCGTCACTCTGATACCGAACGTCTTTCTCGAAGTGACGAAGTGTTAAAGTTAAAGAATTTCAAGAAAGATGCAACATTAAAGCTTTTCAAGTCAACAAATCAAGAAAGGTATGAGCATGTCGGTCCAAAGTCACAAGTTTCACAAGATGGCAAAGTTCATTAAGATGGCGAAGAGATTATGCTTGGTTGATGATCTCAAGATGCTCAAGATCACATTCTCACATACAAGTTAAAGATAAAGGAACAAGCTCGATCCCAAAGTCACTAATCACTACAACATATTCACAAGAGTAAATCAAGAAATGAAGTTTACGAGCTGAAGACTAAAGATGAAGCATAGTATGCTAGGTTTAAAGTTTTGTAAATTGGAGTGACCTCCCTTAGGGGGAGATTGTTAGAAACAAGAAAAGTATCGGTCACTTCCAATGTAGAATAGTCAAAGCCCGTAGTTAAGTTAATTAAGCTAATATGGCCCAAAGGCCCATAGAAAGCCTATTAAGGCCCATGGCCGGTTATGTTTGTAAGTATAAATACCCTCTCCATGCTTTGGAGAGGGTGTTGGTTGGTTTTGTATTCTCATTTCACTTATGAATTACATGTTTCTTACTTTCTCTCTCTAGAATACATCCTTCCTTCCATTCTGTCTTACTAAGTTCCTTCCCATCTCATATCAAAGATTACTTGTATTCTACAATTGTAACACATCAAATGAGGTTGATGTTAACTTACCAACACCAATGCCCAAACCACAATCTCCTATCAATGAACCATCACAAGCAAACACCCCTACTACTCATTCAAACCATGTTTCATTACAATCTCAATCACTTCCACTTAGTAATTCTTGTAACACTAATGTTGGAAAAGATTCCATTCCACCACAAAGAGTCAATCAATCTTAACCCCTATTTCATCACTTACTTATCAATCCAAATGTTGCTAGTGTGCTTCATGCTCAAACTCCACCCTCACCTCAAGGTGACAACCACACTCAACCTTCACTTCCTTTATCTCCAAGTAGAGAAATGCTCATGAATGACATTAATCAACTTCAAGACCTATCAAACCTCCTTGCCATGCATCTCTCACAACATAACACTTCCTCATCACCTTACTCTCCAAATTTACCTCACACCCTCAACTTGGATCAAGTTGAACAACATGTTGGTTATTGTCCTTGTTGCATATACACCCAAAAACAATTTCTTAACTCTTGATAAAATATCAATTTAGATTGAATTTCTTTGTCTTACTCGACCACAACCACCACCATCAAATCCAACATAACTATCCTCCACACAACCACCATCCACTCCAAACTCTCTACCAACCAACCAACTAAGCATGATACATGTTCACTTTTTCCCTCGCTTTCCAAATAAATGATCAACCCTCCCATTTGCAGCAAGTCCAAATAAATTCTAGAATATTAGGACCTTTGTAGTTTAATGTTATGTATGTTGTATTAATATGCTTCAAGCATATTATTTCTATTTGATGTATGCATGATTGTGTTTTATGCTAATTTTTCTGTTAAATGAAGGTCTTTAGTATATATTTTTTTTTATGTCACTAGCCTATGTCTTTATAATTTTTATGATTCTTTACTTTATAAGTTGTGGTTGTTAGCTTCACAAATAACATGACACTTGTTAAGAATTATCAACATATTTTTATATTTTTCCTCTCTTTGCTCTACATGTTAGAAATAATTGATTTGTACTACTAACTTTTTTTATAGCAAAGTTTCTATAGCTCGATTCATTGGTGCCCTAGAACAAGGGGGAGTACACTCAAGGGCACATATTCTGTCGTTGTTAAATACTAACATTCAGTGCGACGAGGCCTTTTTGATTCTAAAAAAGTGAAGAAATGGAAAAAAAACTCACTAAAATACTATGTTTAAAAATAATTTTACATTAATGCCCTTTAGATTTTGTAATCATCAACAGGGGGAGATTGTTGATAAGAAAAAATGCCTAAAAACTTATAATAATTTTCGACCTCCTCTACTTTTGATAATCATAAAATGTAAAAACGCTTAATGAAAATAATTTGTAAACAAGAAATTATAGTAAATTTTCATTCTGTAAATTTAATCACTTAAAGGTACGAATAAACATAAGCTTAATGCATTTCATTTTCACGATCAAAGGAATTTTTATTTAACCTCCATTTTTTATATAAAAAGTCTTTTACAAAACATTTTTAGATTTAAAAGAAATGTTTTATTCAAATAAATATTTTGAATTCAAATTTTCTACCTAAAAACGGCTAGAAATGTTCCAGAAAACACCTCCCCCAGAAAAGACAAAAAAGGGAGCGTCTGGGCTGGGCGGCCCCCTTAATTATAAGGGCGGTCCCCTTAATTATTAAGGGGACCGGCACCCTAATTAAGGGGACCGCCCAGACAAAAAGGCAACTCAGTTTGCCTATAAATACTGGACTATTCCCCACTGATTTTCTCACCTTTTGCACACACTTTCTTTCTGTTCTAAATCAGTTTATACTCTCCTTTCATTCCTTTGATCATTTAATCATAAAGCTTTGTTTCCAAGTGATCCAAGCTTTGATCCTCAAGTGCAAGAGAAGAATACTTCCTACCATCAAGTGAAGAAGTATTATAGCTTAGTGTGTGTCCTTGCAACCTTGTTGCAATTGTATCATATCTTGTAAATCTTTTGTGTATATTGTGAAGGTGTGTATCGTAGTTGTGTATATTAAGTAGATTGTGGTGATCATTGTAAGTATAGTTAGATCGGGGTGATCTTAGTAAGTAGTGTTAGATTGGTGTGTTCAAGATAGTGTTTAGTTGAAGTGAAGTTGTGAAGAGAAGTATAGAAAGGTTGTGAAGGAGTTGTGAAGTGAAGTGAAGTTGTGGAGTAAAGTGAAGTTGTGAAGTGAAGAAAAAGTTGTGTGGTGAAGCGAAGTAGTGAATTGTCGTGAAGTAGTGTGGTTAGTTGTGATAGTTTGGTTCTACCTAGGATTAGAACTCGACATTTTGCTTAGTGTCAGAAATTGGTGTAAGCTAAGTTGTGTACGGTTTTCTTCGTCTAAAGGGAGCTTGTTGACATAGTGAAGAAAACTCTCGAGTTTGATGCTCGGGGAGTAGAGTAGGGCGAAGAGGTGCTTCGTTACCGAACCACTATAAATCCTCGTGTTGTGGTTTGATCTTTCCATCTCTTATCTCTTATCTTGCATACTTATTTCATATCTTGTCATTACTTATTTGATTAGTTAAATTGTTCATATTATGCACATTGTGAATTCACATAAAGTCGAATCTAAGTTTTTTTAATAAAACTAAACATCAAATTAAAAAGCGGTAAACTATTCACCCCCCTTCTAGTTTTCCACATAGGACAATGATAAAATCCCGTAGGTATAATGTTATTAATGACCATTATTTATAATGGTGAAACCCTAATGCCCTAAACCCACAAACCGGGCTTAGGCCTAATTATCCACTAATATGACGATGGTGGTGGGCGGGTATTGTGGTAGCGGGTTAGGTTGGTAATGACGAGTTTGGGAGCTTGATCACGGTCTAACAAAATTCTAAGGGTTGAGAGAAGATTGTTTCTGAGTTTTTATATTTTATGAAACCAGTAAATCATATGTTGAGATGTGTTGGTTTAGCTATTAAAACTAAATATAATCTATGCTACTAGTAATATTCATATTATTAAAGTTGTGTTCGTTATCATGTATTACTCCCTAGATTGTAATCTAGTGTTGTGCGTTGATTCACACTGTGATGAATTATGTAACTATGTCTAAGTCATGATACGGATTACACGAATTCCACCGATCTATTTAATAAAGTAAGGTGTATGACGACATTTACCGGCCCCCAAGAGTATATTAAAGGCATTTGACATATATTAAAAGTAGATCACAATAAAATGGGCAATGTTGTATGAAGATTGTTCCCGAGGTATCCTTTCTACGCTCAATCATGTTTTCCTAGACTATAGATCTGCGATAAAGACAATAGCTGGTTTTCTAAGACCTATATGCATATTCATCATAGAAAGGCAAACACCAACTAAGATCTATTTACTTGGTTTTCATACAATTTTAAATAAAACATTTGAAGGTTTAGCCCAAAAAAAATAGCATGGTAAAGTTAAAGCATTGAAGAGCAATATAGAAATTCACACGAACAAGACATATTGAATGATTAAGATTGTCTAGTACTGATTAATAAATCATGAAATTGAAGGAAGTACAATATGGTTTTTTGAGGCCCTAAAATCGGTTCCTAACAGTGAACTAACGAACTAGGGTTCGTCCTATTCTTTTCTCTATGTTACACACTTAAAACCCTAAAAACGGATTTGTATATATAGGAAAATCATTGTGACGGCGTCGCGTTTTAATCGTGACTCCGTCGTGAGTAGAATATTCTAGATCTGGGGCTGGGTCGTGCGAGCTGACGCCGTCGTGAATGTTGTGACGCCGTCTTGGTAGGAATTTATGATCGGTTGTTCACGTGTATTGTGTGACGCCGTCTCCAGCCTCTGAGGAGAAATTCTTGAGAGATGTTGGTGTAGGTCCGTAGTCTTGTACATTTCTTCTCCAAATGAGCCCAAGTCACGTATATTTCTTCCAAATGCCTTCCAAATGCGGAATACCTGAAAAAGAACGATTAAGTACTTATTTTGGCTATATGCACGATTTAGGGGTTTTTAAACGTCCACGGGAAAAAGTGGATTATAAAATGACACCTCATCAAATACCCCTACACTTGGGATTTGCTTGTCCTCAAGCAAATGGGTTTTCTACCTAGACAATAACAATATGAGGGTCATTTTACCTACTCTTTAAAAGTATTTTACAACACAGCCTTTATAGACCTTCTAATTAAAGTACGAAAAGTATATACTAGGACCTCACATAAGTGTTGGGATTCTCTCTTTCACTCGGGTTGTATATAAATTTAATAACATATGGGGGAAACGGAAATCAACACTCATTATCTTGTCATAGCATATAAATTATCAAATTTGGCTTGGTAAACGATCAACCTACCCCGCTAGGCGCAAGCATTATTCATTACTATTTCTAAAGGTCTTTAAAGGGTTGTGGGCTACTAGGTGTAAGGATAATATATGGAAACGGATCGGATGGAACATTTGGGTGGTGGGAATTTGGGTGAATTTGGAGGGAAGGGTTAGCTAATTGTTTACACGAATATACGCTGGTTTGGTTGCTAAGCCAAGACTTGGACGAAGATATACAAACTTTACACAACTCTACATCAATCTCTTTTCTTTTTCTTTTCTATTTTCTCTTTTTTTGAATATAATACATCACAACATGGGGTTTTAGCAAAACACGTACCCACTTACAATTTGAGCTTCATGCTTGATATTTATAATCTTATATATTAATGAAACGATTTGAGAGTGTTCAAAATATCATTAGAGATCATCTTACATATGTATAGGGGTATTGATTTAACTTTTTTTCCCCATTCTCTACACAAATAAATACTACCTATGAATCCCAATCGTCAGAACAGTTATTTATAAGGATACAGGTTTTAGCAACCGTTGCGACTCAGATATTAACTTGGTTTAAAAACAATAATTGTACTAAAGGTGAGTCATACAAGGTTGGCTTAGGCGATATTTGGGTGTAATTAACGACTGTTGTGGATTTAAGGCGTTAACCATCTCTTCATTAATAGTCTGGCTTAACCAAGAGAAAATTGCGGAACCGTGAAGAAGGATAGGCTCGGAGGCGGGTTGTACTAGGGGTTGTCCTACATCTTAAAATGAGTGCATGGCAAGGTGTGGGATAGTTATTGATCGGTCTCGTGACCACTCATACTGTAAAACCTAAAAAATCTAAACAAGTGTAAAATGACCAAAAACCCCTAATGCAAGAATTATTTACATAAAAGATGCATAAAATTCAATTTTGTAATTCTAGTAATTTTGAAATACACATATGACAATTATGAAATTTATGTAAGATTAAAATACCTTATATTATATAAGAAAAATAATTTATACTTATTCATATATACTTTTTGCCGAATTATACTTATTTATTTATTTATATATTACAAATTAAATAAAATAGAATTAAGATAATTACAAAATAATTATGCAAGTTTTATTATCTGATTTAGTCACTTTTGAAAGCCCAAAATTCGGCCAAAGACTTTGTTATAATCCTTTATACATTTTTAAATTGTTAAACCCTAAAACAAAATACACCGAAAACCCTAAAATACAAAGAGGCGGCACAAGAATTTTTCCAGAGCTAGCACGAATTTTCTAAGGTGTTTTGAAGGTCAAGGATCGTGGGAAAAATATTGGAAAGATTATTTAAGGCTTGGTTCGATCGTGGGAATTTATTTGGTTCGAAAAACAAATTCGTGTGTCAATAATTCGAAAAATCACCAAGGATCATCAAGGGTATTTTTGTATCTCATTTTTCATCATATTAATTCGTTCTATGCTTAAGAAAAATTATCATGCATGTTATTTTGGTCGAAATAATTAAAACATGTTCGAAACCCTAATTTTTAGCTAGTTATGTAATCGGCATGTAAATTATTTGTACAATTGATTTTATATTTTTATAAGGTTGTTTATATCATATATGACTCATATAAATTGTTGGAAAAATTTAGGAAGGATTCAAATAATTATTGGGGATTTTTCTTGGTTTGTCGATTTGCGAATTAAAGGAAAAAGGAAAGAAATAAAATTAGGATTAGGGTTTTAATATTTTTTCCAGGTTCTTTTAAGGCTAATGATTGTATAAAAATTGGGAAATGTTTGGGGAAAATTTTAATTAGGGTTTTAGTGATTTATTTATTAGCCGAAATATTCTAAAGTTTAAGGATCTTGTTTTGAATTTTGAATATTATGGGGTCTTATTTTTCGACATGATTTTTATTTATTATATTCTGTATAAAATAATGTTTGGGGGTTTAATATGTCATATCAGATATTATTTTGGATTAAAATGGTTAATTACATATAATAAGTAATTAGAAATTAATTAATTAAAATAGAGGGACTGAAATTGTAAATTCTAAAAAGTGGAAGGTTTGGTTAGTATTTAATGTATAAAGTATGAATTTGTCATATTTGAATCTATAAGGACTTGTTTGTAATTATGGATAATTAAAGATATTGTTTAAATTAATTAATAAACAAATAAGGGCTTAAATATGTAAATTGTATAATTTAAGTGGCTTGACTTGTAAATACAGAAAATGGAAGGTATAATGCTGATAATAAAATGTGAAACTTTGTTATTTACACTTTTTAACCTTGAAAATTGTTGATTTTATATATTAACCTAAAATATGGAAAGCTGTCATATTTAACATATAACTTGTAGGTTGGACATGTAAGTCCCTAAACTTTTCCAAAATACTTAATAGAATCTCAAATGATGAATATTACTAATTTTGGAAACTTACTAAAAATGGAAAGTTACTAAAAATAGAAAGTTACTAAAAATGGAAAGTTACTAAAAATGGAAAGTTACTAAAAATAGAAAGTTACTATAATAGAAAGTATACTTAAATGAATGGTTTGTAATTCGATTTATCATTTCTTTAGTTCGGTCAAGAGGGAGTGTTTTTGATTTCCTGTGGTTGTTTTATTTGATTTTATTGCTTTGCTTCGGAATAAGGTACAGATATTCTGACTTAATGTTAATTTTAAGGTTTCTCTGTCATATTCCTCTCTATCTTTTGATTACTTATGTAAATTGCTTACATTTGTTCCGAGCTTTTATCTTGAGTTCTCCTTATTGATACTGTTATTATTGGTTCTATTTGGATCCCTGGCTATGCTACCCTTTGATATTTGCTACCTTGGGCATTGAACCTTTTGCTTGTCCCTTGATAATGAACTTTGATAGACTTTGCTTTGAACCCTTCAGTTTGAGGACCCGTGCCAATATTTGTTTCCTAGCATGAAGGTTTAACATCGGACGTGTCATTGATGCACCATTTGGCATGACTCTTGTGTGTTTGAGTGATTTCTAACGCCCCCTTCCGCTCATTTGATTAATTATATGACGCATTATGAAGTTTATGACTTTGTTTAAGGGGCGTATGGATGCATCATAGGATTTGTTTTGTATTCGATTGGATTATGACATTTTGAATATTGGATATTTGGTGACTGATGTTTGGGTGCATTCCACGTCTTTCACAAAATTGTAGAGTTCGCGGATCTCCATGGTTACTTATGATATGATTTTGTTTGGGCTTGGTAATTGGACTTGATTGTCTTTATGGATTTATCTTTTACCTTTACACTAGATTGACTTCTGATTTGTCCTACTGTATATCGTTATCATTGATTTTCACGTTATTTTTGCGTTTTGTTTATATATTATTTTTATTGTTCACTGGGCTTTGTAAGCTCAGTCGTTCTTTCTTTTCCCTGCTGCAGGTATCTAAGCTAGGAGCTGGGGTTGGCTTTGGGATTATGCAGTGCTGAGTGTGGACTTACCCTAGAGATATTTGTTTTGATATATGATTTCGTTACTTTTCGACAGCCCTTTGTTATTTCGGTTATTTCGTTTGGGATACGGTCTGTCTTTTTAAGAATATCTTATGTACCTTAAGTCATGTTGACTTATTTTTCCTTGGGTTATTTATTCGAGACTTCGTGTTTATGGCTTGTGTTATGATGATGTATACCTTTGATGTCACTCCATATTTGTAATACTTCCTACCCTTTTGGGTCGGTGCGTTAGCAATTATCGGTTTCAGAGCTGCCAGGTTATACATGTCGACTGTCTTATGACCTTAGAGCTTTAGCTATGACCTTCTGTCTCGGTGCATTTATTTTGGTGAGGGATTGGGTTGACATATAGGTTCCTTCTGCGTAACTCTTCCGTTACCTATCTTAGTTTTCGTTTGCTAATCGTTTTATCGATCGTTCAGATGGTGACTACCGTAGAAAACTCGGATGACGATGTCCCTAACTTCGGATGGCCATGATTATGATGCTGGGGTACACATTCTAATATATCTACATTTTGTCTAAGAACGTAATAAGACTCCTACACCATTTAATTTGAACGTGTTATCATTTCAACACCATATGAAGACACCATATGCTTATGACCATGACTATGTTAAACTGTTCCTTATACGTTTGATGATCATATTCGTAACTGCGAATTTTGCTTCCTATCCATATGTCGACTTTGATGTGATTCTTTGCATGGATTGGTTGGCTTCTCAGTCGATTGCTACATTGCTGATATGCTTTGACTGTGGATCTTTGGTAACGTTCGCCAACTGCATTTGTTTATCATGGTTCCTCAACGCTTAAGTCCGTTAAGCTATCTCTGCTATGAATGGCACGTAACTTGATTTCTCATGGGTGCCAAAGTTTTTCTGGCTTCCGTTATGGACCATCTTTGGAGAAGTCCTAATATTGAAAATCATTTCTGTTGTTCGTGTAGAATTCGCTGTTATTTTTCCCGATTGAACTCGCCTGGATTCCTACTGGCTAGGAGATTGAATTTGGCATTGAGTTAATTCCCTTGCTGAACTATCTCATAAGGATTCCGGTTTCGATATGGAACCTGTTGAATGAAGAGTTAAAGGAGCTGTACAGGAGATGTGGAGATGGCTGTATTAGACACAGTGTTTCGCGTGGGGTGCATGAGCTTGGTCTTATTTGTTAAGAAAGTAAGGATGGGGCTTGCGCTGGTGTATTGATTATCGCAGAATCAACCCGTATTACTATTCGTAACCGCTATCCTCTTCCGCGAATCGACGATTTGTTTGACCAACTGCAAGGGGCCAAATATTTTTCTAAGATTGATTTGCGATCTGGTTATCACCAGCTTCGTGTGAGAGAACAGGATATTTCTTAAGGATGCTTTTCGTACGCGTTATGGCCCCACTACGAGTTCTTGGTTATGCCCTTCGGTCTGACTAATGCTCCTGCCGTGTTTATGGATTTGATGAACCGTATTTTCCACGAGTACCTTGATAAGTTCGTTATTGTTTTCATCGACGACATCCTCGTTTACTCAAAGTCGGAAGAAGTGCTATGAGCGACTTTTCGGATTTGTGTCTGGAGATTCTTAGACAGTAGAAGTTGTATGCGAATGTATTTTCGCAAAGTGCGGTGTTTCTGGTTACAGCAAGTCGCTTTCCTTGGTCATATTGTATCTGCAGATGGCTATCATTAGGAGACATCAATAGGCTAGAGCTATCACCAATTGGCTGAGGTACCTACTTACGGTGTCGGATGTGAGAAGTTTTCTGGGGCGTGCTGCTTATTTCCGACGTTTTGTTAAGGTTTTCTCCCGATTAGCTTTACATCTTTAACCCAGCTGATGAGATAAGGGTGAGAAGTTTGTGTGAAGGAGAGCGTAGGAGAAGTTTTGAGGAATTGAAACGGAGATTGGTGTGCATGACTAGGTTATTGACTCTTTCCTTAAGGTTCCGGTGGTTTTCAGATATACAGTGATTGCATCGAAGAAGGTTTGGGTTATGTTTTGAGCAACTTGGGAGGTGATCGCCTAAGCTTCAAGACAACTGAGCCTTATGAAAGTAAATTATACTACCCTATGATCTTGAGTTTAGCTGCCGTGGTTTTTGCACTTGAAGATCTGGAGACATATCTGATATGGTGAAGCTTCGTGATATATTTTTCTGATCCTTTAAGAGTCTGCAAATATAATTTTTACTCAGCGAGAACTGTAACATGAGTCAGAGAAGGATGGTTGGCAACTTCTGAAACGATTAGGACACTAAACATCAGACCATAGGGCAAAGGCTAATGTGGTTGCCGAGCACTTAGTCGAAAAAATCTGGGTTGATAGCTTATTTTTGATTCCATAATCCTTCGTGATTCAGAGCGTTGGATGTTGAGCTATGTTGACGAGTTTTTATGGTGGCTATGGGCGAGTATGAGGATAGAGTCTAGAACTCATGATACAGTTCAAAGAAGCTAAAGGGACATACGGTGAGTTATGTGGGTATTGTGCGATATGTTGAAAGACGGTAAGCATACTGAGTTCAGTGTTGATGATGACGGTTGTTGTGTGCGTTTTGAAGATTAGGCTATGTGTTCCTAATGGACTAAAGGCACTAGCGAGAAGGTTAGACGGAAGCATTCATAGTTCTCCATTTCTATTCATCCAATGTTCAACCAAAATTGTACAGATGATTTGAAACAGTAACTTTTGGTGGAATGGCATGAAAGCAAGATGTGATTCGTTGTATCCAATGTTTTGACTTGTAGCAGGTCAAATTGAACATCGAGGGCTAGTGGTTTGTTACAGCGTTGAGTGGAGATCCTGTGTGGAAATTGGGATGAGATTTCCATGGGATTTCCGTTAATGGTTTGCTACTACTCAGAATGACATGATGCGTTTTTGGTGGTTGTTGATCGGCCTAACAAGTCTGCTCTTTTCTTAACCTATTCGGAAGAAACTATGGTATTAGTAGTTGGCGGAGTATTTTTCAGACGGGATCGTTAGACTGCATGGTACACCGACTTCTATTGTGTCCGACAGAGATCCGAAGTTTACGTCTCATTTTTGGAAAGGATTACAGAAAGCTTGGGGAACTCGTCTTAAGTTCAGTACAGCATTTCATCCTCAAACCGATGTGGTCAGTCAGAGAGGACCATTCAGTCTTTGGAAGATATGTTGAGGGCTTGTGCTTTGGAATGGACAGGTAGTTGCGGATGAAATTTGTGTTGGTGGGTTTGCCTACATAATAGTTGCATGTAGCATCACCAGGCAGCACCTTTCGAGCTTTTGTATGGTAGTAAATGTCGAGCACCTATTTGCTGGGATGAAGTAGGTGAACGTTTGATTGAAGGTCCGGAGCTCTCGAGATTAATTTATGAGAACAGTGGCTGTTGCTTAAGGAGAAATTACAGAGGCTATGATCGTGTCAGAAGAGTTTTGCTGATAAGCATCGCGTGACTTAGTGTTTCAAGTTGGAGAGCGTGTATTTCGAGGTTTCGCCCATTCAGAGGAGTTAAACGGTTTTGGGTTCAAGGGCAAGCTCAGTCTCGATTCATTGGTCACCGTTGAGATTTTGGAACGTATTGAGAGGTTTGTTTCGTATCGTTTGGCTCTTCCTCCGCAGTTATCGCACGTTCACGATGTCTTTCATGTATCTCTTTTGAGGGGATACCATTATCATCCATTGCATGTCGCATCTTATCCTTTTGATCAGATTCAGCCTGATATGTCTTTGTCCGAGGAACCTGAATCCATTCTGGATCGTCAAGAGAGAGTCATGAGAAACAAAGTTATTCCTTTTGTGAAGATTCTTTGGAAGAATCACCCAGAGCGTGAGGCTACCTGGGAGACCGAAGAATCCATGCGAGCTAGTTATCCTCATTTCTTTGTCTAGTTCGGTATGTCTTCATTTCGTTCTCATTTCGTTTTCATTCCGGTTCAATTCAATTTTCGAGGACGAAATTTTTTTTTAGAGGGGAAGAAGTTGTAAAACCTAAAAATCTCAACAAATGTGAAATTACCAAAATACCCCTAATGCAAGAAAAATTCATTAAAGCTTAAATAAAATTCATTTAAGTGTTAGAAATTATGAAAATACAATATATGGCAAATATGAAATTTTTGTAAGATCAAAATACTTTATATTATGTAAGAAAAATAATTAATAATTGTATATATATATGTTTGCCGAAATTAAGTATATTAATTTATTTATATATTACAAATAAAATAAAATAAATTAAGGATAAATATAAAATAAATGTGGCATGATAAAATCTGATTTTAGTCCATCTTAGAAGCCCTAAAAATCGGCAAAAGACTCCATTATAACTCTTATACATTTTTATTTTATTAAACCTAAAAACAAAACAAACCGAAAACCCTAAAAAAATCAAAAATGGCGGCATAAGATTTTTCCAAAGGCAAGGACGATTTTTCTAAGATCATTTGAAGGCTAAGGAGTGTGGGAAAAATAGTGGAAAGCTTGGGGAGTGCTTGATTCGATTTTTGGTGTTTGATTTGGTTCGAAAATCCCAACCGGATCCTATAAATTCATAAAATATTCCAAGATCATCAAAGGTATTTTTATAACTTAATTTTCATCATATTAAGTCAGTATAATCATAAGAAAAATTATCATGCATGTTATTTTGATTTATAGAATCGAATCATATTTGAAACCCTAATTTTAAGGAAGTTTTGTAATCGGCATGGAAAAGGGTTGAATAATTGATTTTATATTTTTATAGGGTTCTATATATCATGTACATCTCAGATAAATTGTTGGAAAAATTTTAGAAAGATTCGAAATAATTATTTGGGTATTTCCTATGTTTGCCGAATTCGAATTAAAGGAAAAAGGAAAGAAACGAATTAGGGTTAGGGTTTTTCTAATTTTTCCAGGTTTATTAAGTGCTAATTATTGTATAAAAATTGTGTTGGAATTTGGGAAAAATTAAATTAGGGTTTTGGGACTTAATTGTTTAGCCGAATTGGATTTAAAAGATATGAGGGGGTGTTTTGTAATTTCAGAAACTTTGGGGTTTGTTTTAGACATGTTATTATATTTGTTATAATCTGATAAAAATAAGTTGGGGGGTATAAAATGTCATTTTGATATTATTTTGGATTAAACATGGTTAATTATGTATAAATTGTAATTAGAAAGTAATTAATTAAAATGGAGGGACTAAAAGTGTAAATTCTGAAAAGTATAAGGTCTGGTCATTTCTTAATATATAAAGTATGAATTTGTCATATTTGAATCTATAAGGGATTGTTTTGTAATTTTGGATAATTAAAGATATTGTTTAATTAATTAGTAAACTAAAAGGACTAAATGTGTAAATTTTGGTAAATTAAGGATTTGACTTGTAAATACATAAAATGGAAGGTATAATCTGAATAAAATAAGAAACTTTGATATTTACACTTTTAACTGATATTTACACTTTTAACCTTGAAATTTGTTGAATTTGCATATTAAACCCTAAAATATGGAAAGTTGTCATAGTTCTAACCCTAAGCTGTAAGTTGGCATAATTAAAGTTCCCTAAGCTATTTAAAATACTTAATAGAATCTCAAATGATGAATATTACTAATTATGGAAAGTTACTAAAAATGGAAACTTACTAAAAATGGAAACTTGCTAATAATGGAAAGTTACTAATAATGGAAAGTTACTAAAAATGGAAAGTTTCTAAAAATAGAAAGTACAACTTAAATGAATGGTTTGTAATTCGAATTCATCATTTCTTTAGGTTCGGTCAAGAGGGAGTGATTGTGATATTCCTGTGGTGTTCTTTGATTTTTGCTTTGCTTCGGAATAAGGTACAGATATTCTGACCTTTTCGTTAAGGTTTCTCATGACATGTTTCTCTCTATCTTTGGTTACTTATGTGATTTGCTACATTTGCTCTGAGCCTTTTATCTTGGCTTTCTTATACGATCTGTCATTATGTTCCATTTGAACCCTGCTATGCAACCTTTGATATTTGAACCTCTGATATTTGAACCTTTGATATTTGAACCTCTGATATTTGAACCTTTGATATTTGAACCTTTGATATTTGAACCTTTGCTATATCCTATGAAATGGAACTTTGATATGACTTTTGGCTTTGAACCCTTCAGTTTTGAGAACCAAGCCACTAATTGTTTCCTACCAAGAATGTAAACATGGCCGTGTCATTGATGACAACCTTTGGCATGACTCATGCGTGGGTGAGTGATTTCTCACCAAAACCGTCCCCTATGAGATATTATATGTGCACTATGACGACTATTAATTTGTTAAGGGGCGTATGATGCATCCTAGATTTGTTTTGTATTCGATGATTATGACATATGATAGTTGGGATATTTGGTGACTGATGATTAGGTGCAATCCCCACGACTTTCACAACAGACATTTGGAGCTCATGACTCCATGGGTCACTTTGAATATGATTTGTTTGGGCTTGGTGATAGAACTAACCTAATTTGAATTCACTGATTCATCTTACCTTACCCTAAGATATTGAATATTCTGATATGTCCTTACCTATATTGTATCCCTTTGATCATGTATTGTGAGATCCTTTGTACCTTGTATCGTATCCTTTGATTTCCGTTATTTTTTGCATTAGATTATATATATCTGTTCACTGGGCTTTGTAAGCTCAGCCGCATTTTCTTTCCCTGCGGCAGGTATCTAAGTTAGGAGCTGGGGTTTGCTTTCGGGTTATGAGTGCTGAGTGTGGACTTACCCTAGAGATCTTACCTTTGATATATTGAATTGTTTCTTTTCAAGACATTTGTTATTTCGTTTGGATATGTTTATCCTCTGAGAACTTAAGTACCATTAAGTCGGGTTGACCTTATTATCCTCTGGTTATTTATTTAAAGTACTTCCGCTGTTTATGCTGTGTTATGATTGTGTATGCTTTTGATGTCACACCATATTTGTAATACTTCTACCCTTCTGGGTCGGGGCGTTACAGATTCAGTGAGAAAAAGAATTAAGAGATAAAGTGAGAATCAAAAACAGAAAGAGAGATGTGTGAAACAAAAACAGACAGAGTGATTCTGTGAGAAAAAGAATTGAGAGATAAAGTGAGAATCAAAACAGAAAGAGAGCTTGTGAGAATCAAAATTGTTGATGGGAATGCTTTTTGGAACGAAAATGAGGTTAAAACTGGTAACTTAAAACTTAGTACTGTTGGGCATTATTTAGTACTGTTAGGCTAAACTTATACTGCTTAGGCTTATACCGTAAGTGGCAGTTGGAATAACCGAATTTTTGCAATTAAATATAGCCGTTTGAGATAATTCTGCCATACTTCGCTTATAGGTTTCCTTATTCTGGATAATTCATAATCTTTCTTTAAATCACAAGATTTCTTCAAGATAAATTCAGTCGGTCCAATCAAAACCTCAAGTGCTATCTATAATTGACTTTGCCAAACACACATACTCTCATACACAATCATAACCCAGAACTCTAATTGAACTTTTCTTAATCAACAATGGCGAATTTGGAATTTTGTTACACACACAACATGGTCGCCTACTTAAAGAAACCAGAGGGAAGTGAAGGATTTCACCAAATAGTGGATTTTCTCAATGCTAGTCACATAGGGTATGCTCTTACAGAAAATCCTACTATGTATGTTTCTCTCATCAAGCAGTTTTGAGAAACTGCTACTGCCAAAACACTTGATAATGGAGAAATTAAATTAACTGCTACAATAGATTGCAAAGTTAAGATTGTTACTGAGGCATCCGTTAGAAGGCATCTCCAATTAGCAGATTCTAGGGTATTCAGTTTTCTTTGCCAACTACTGAAAATCTTTGAACAACTTCCTAATGGTGTAATAGTGTCCACTTCAGACAATTGACCTTGTTAAAAATGATCACTCATTTCCCTCAATGAGATTTCTCATCCATACCATCCTACATTGTCTAAGTCATAAGAAAACCTCTTGGGAACAATTCAGTAGCAATATAGCAACTGCTATTATTTGCTTGGCCACTAATAAGAAATTTAATTTTTCTAAATTGATTTTTGATGGTATGGTGAAAAACTTGGATAGTAAACACAAATTTTTAATGTATACAAGATTTATTCAAGTGTTTTTGAACAAGAACAAGAGACTGCTTCAACCTTTCACAAGACTTTATATTGCTCCTACACACACTCAAAAACTTTTTAGTAATATGAAGAGGGCTTCTAAGGGTTATACTAGGGAAAACATTCCATTATTTTCTACAATGATTGTTCAGGTCCTAGTTGTTCAGGGTGAAGGATCAACACACCCAGTTGAGTCCCATCACACACCTACCAATGCTCCATCAACCTCACAACCACCAATTTCACTAACCTTTAGGAGAACAAACCCCAGACAGGAATATGTGGTTCCTTAGCCAAGATCTCCTACTCACTCCCTTATAGCAAGATAGGCTAGCCTTCCACAGGTTGGGATATCAATAATGGAGGGCTACCAACTACTGTCTTTAGCTAGAAGCAGGACAAAGCAGTGTTACATTGAATAAGACCCCTAACATCCCTATGATTCACCACTCCAAGAGTTTAACACACTTGGAAGTGAGGAAGGTGGCGGTATGACACTATAAGAATTGATGGTTTTATGTACAACATTGTCCAAGAAGGTGGAAAGCTTGGAGACAGACTTGAAGTAGACCAAGCTTACATATGGTGCTGCTTATACTAAGCTTATCAAGAAGGTAAAGAAGTTGGAGAACTAAGTTAAGTCCAGCCAAGCTAGAACAAGGGCCAGAATTATTGTTTCTAATGATGAAGATGATTTGGAGGATCCATCCAAACTAAGGGGAGGAAGAAAGCTGAAACAGAACAAGATTCCTGCCATCTTATAATACAACATGATGCAGAGAGAAATTAGTGAGGCACGAGCATGATATGGAAATTTGATTTTGAATCTTGATGTTTGCTAAGGATGTTAAGAACTCTAAACAGTTTCTACAATTGCTGTTGTAGCAGTTACTACTGCTAGTGTAGCTGTTGTTAGTACTGCTAGTCCTACAAGAAGAGTTTCTACTGCTGATGATATTACTATGGCTGAGACACTAGTGTACATTAGGAAGAGTGTAGCCAAAGACAAAGGTAAAACTAAAATGGATGAATCAAGCTAGTACAACCAAGACTAAAGTTGCGCAAGAACAAGACAGACTTGGTTATGAACAAGTTTTAGACTACAAGCAAACTTAGGAAGAAAGAGAGGTAGAGGATCTGCCGGGTACATAAAGCAGCTAAAAAAATCGGATGGGGTTGTGACTCTTTCCAATGTTGAAGAATGAGAAGACATACAAGCTAGAGTTGAAGCTGATGAAGAGTTAACACAAAGGTTACAAGCAGATGAGAGTAAACACTTTTGTTCCAATAGAAAGTGAAGTTGACAGAGCAGTTCCTGAGTTAGCAGTTGGAATTTCAAAAAGAGATGTAGAAGTAGAACTTGATCAAGAAAGTTCTAAGAGGCAAAAGACTGCTAAAAGCTCAGAATTAGCTGAAGAACCAAAAGATAAAGAAGAAGAACTATCACAAGAAGAGCTACAATAAATGATGATAATAGTTCCAGAGCAAGGGATGAATGTTGAAGCTTTACAAACAAAGAAATCCAATAGATTGACAAGAGATTTACACTAAAGGTACTAGGAAGTACAAAGAAGATCATCAGAGTTGGAAATCATACTGAGGTACATAAATTCTTTGATGATATGCTGAAAGCCTTAAACAGGGATGACTTAGTGATGTTGTAGAGTCTGGTTAAAGAGAACTTCAAATCAACATAACCAACATTTGACAAAGAAAGAGAGATATAGGTTGAGTTGAAGAGATTGTTTGAACCAGATACTGATGATGAGTTATGGAAGCTTCAAAAGCATATTCATGATTTAACTTGGAGGCTATATGATTCATGTGGAGTGCATAATGTGTCAACACGAGAATGGAATAGACATCTATCATGCTGGTAGAGAAGGAGTATCCAATAATCAAGGTGAACTCATACATTGATGCTGTTGCACAGCTCTTAGTGGAACCAGATAAATTAGATGTCCAATAGAACTACTTAAGGAAGATATTCATCTGGCTGAAAGACCAAGAAGATGAAGTGTTTGGAAGAATCCTTTCAGAAACAAAGTTTATTCAAGAAACATTGATGATTTGGAGCCTAAATCACAAGTTTTAGGGAGGATTGTAAGGACTTAAAAGCTTCATACTTAGTACTCCAGCCAATTTAGTACTGGCACAAGTTACAACTGCCAGTACTAACCAGTTAGTACTGCTAGAGTAAGTTAGTACTGCCAGTACTAACTTAAGACTGCTGAAGGACTTAAGACTGCTGCATGAAGATTAAGACTGCTAAAGTGATAAAGGACGTGATATAAGTGAAATATTGACGTTAATCCTGTATAACTCCTATTAAGTTAGAAGATTTGCAGTTATCTATTAGAATTATAGAAGATTTGTAGTTATCTTGTAAAGGACTTCTTGGTGTATAAAAGGAGATACTAGGTTATGGTTATAGATACACATTCATATGTTTTTGATATATAGCTTCAAGATTGTAAACCCTAGTACTACACAGAGTACTCGTATTAATGAAAATAATAATATTGGAAGCTTTCAGTAATATCAGTATTCATCACAGTTACTGTTTATAATATTCTTCTAAGTAGTAAAAAGTAGATTCCGCATACTCTTTAGTATTTACAAAGTTTCTACCATAGTTATTTTGGATTTATCCAAAGTAACTTAACCTTTACAAGCTAAAGAATCGATCTTAAGTTGGGATCAACAGTATGTGTGTATTGGTACTATATATGTTGCAACATATGTATATGTCTGCGTTGATAGTATCTATGTTAAAAAAAAGGCCGGCCCAACACTTTTTAGGCGGGCCTGAAAGACGGGAGCCCAGCAAACACAAAATGGCGTCGTTCTCGTCCGCTATTGAGTGTTTATATGATTTAAGTAATATTGATTGCCTATATACAAACTAAACTAAAATTTTTAAATGATAAATCTTACTATTGAGTAATGTTAGTAAACTATTATACCTTTTATTAAAGATGATAACATGTACAACTAAATTTATATTTGAAATATTATTTAACCCTTAAACTAGTGTCATTTTTCTTTACTAACACATAGACTTTTTTATTGCAATGATTAGAAACTGAACCCGTAAGTTTTGTATCAAGGGTCAAACAAGAATGACGATTTCGCAAGTATAATTTTTTTTTGATAAAGGGTTTCCCCGGTAAAATGTATTACACCAAAAAATGTTTTAGTACAAAGAATGCAGGACAGGTGAAGGGTCGAACAACTAGACTGCCCATTGACATGGCGATACAAGAACGCACCATTTGTGCTTTAAACCAAACCAACATAAGACTGACATGTCAATCTCATGAAACAAATACCTAAAAGCAAACGCGACACAACCTATGAACCAATAAATAAATTGACTTGTAAGAAATGCTAAATAAACCATAAATATCCATCAACCATTCTCGCTAGAAGAAATTCCCATGCTCCACTTCCTCGACCACATTTTCCATGTCATCAAATTCCATATCATTCATATCAAAGTAGTGAAGCTTCATTTCAGGAGAGAAAACTATGTTTCTCTTAGAAGAGTCCGCTTTCCTACCCGACCAAATACCAGTCTTCCTAGAAGGAGCATTGATAACGCCTAAATTATACAGGTTTTCGGCGACATTATTTGCATTTATTTTATCATTTCTCGTGAACTTTTAATACTTAATCAACTATATTTGCTATTATAGGTTCATGGTATGTGTCGTGGAATAAAATGGAAGAAAGCATGAAGATTTGAAGCTTAAACGAAGAAAGAACTAAAGTTGAATGCTTCCCGACACCTGTTCACTATTTTGGTCATATCTCGGTCATACGAACTCCGTTTTAGTTGATTCAAGCGGCCACGGAAAGAGAATTCAATTATCTACAACTTTGAAAAAATGGTACCTGCTGAAAAGACCAAAAGTACGACGCAAATGCCCTAAAACCGCCACACTTTTCCACCAGAATTTAAAAGTCTAAGGCATTAAATGATAACAACATTAATACCCGATGTGCGGCGCACAAATAAGTTTGTGCGACGCACTTTGGCCCCCAAAAAAATCCTATAAATACATGTCATACCCCGCCAAGGCGGAAACGGGCGTAAACAAGAATGGATATCATCACAACACATGGTGTCTATATAGAGAATACTAAAATGAATACTAAAGTAAAGCAAAGACACAAAGTGTCATAACAATACCCAAAACCTAATGGTGTCTTTATTAATGAGAAAGAGGTCTCGTCAATAAATGACATGCAAAACATAATCCAAACAATTCATGCAAACGCAATTATTCAAAACAGAAAGCATAAATAAACTCCAAGCATCCTACGGTCTCTTCTAGCCACTGCGCTCTATCTTAGCACCATTAAGCTCACCTGAAAATGATGCTTAAAACCGTCAACACAATGGTTGGTGAGAGTCATAGGTTTAAGACACACATTATAAACCTTTCAAACCAATTACTGTGATTATCAAAACAATATAGGACAATTATGCAACATATGAACTTATGCTAACATGCAAACCAAATCACCATATCAAACCAACCATACATATACTGGGTAGGCATACCCCTCCGATCTCACATACGTTACTTACACACCTAAAAGTCTACTAGCTGAAGCTTATATTTAGGCCTGGACCCATACCAATTCACTGAGTTGATCAATCTCAAATTAACAATCCGTGAGATGGTCAGCCCCACTATTAATGATCCTTAACACAACACAATATCATGCAACAACAAGCCATAGAAGCAATCACAGACTAAACCGGAATAAAAAATGCCAAAGCCCAAATCAAAACACATAATCACAGCAATTCAAAACATTTCCAAAACACTTAGCATCATTTCCATCCCAATTTAAAACATTAAAAAGAGGGACTATGAAACTCACCTGATGCTTAGCTTCCCAGACGATTTCAACAAAAGCTTCACAAACACTTCACGGATAATCTAAACAATTAAGCACACAATAAGCTACCATCAATTAGGCATTCAACCCAATATGATGTAACCCCTCACTATGATGAGGATTCTAAGCTATATACCAGTAGTTTCTATACTTGATTTTACCCATTTTTTCCAACTCTATATAGGCCCATTATACTTCAATACTACACTTTTAAAGTTTCTGGCATATAGAAGCACAATTTTATACTCACTTTACGCGTCCTAAACGAAACACTTAAACACTTTCACAATTCAAAACCAAATCACCATGCTGACATATATGTCCTATGAACCTCTCATATACTCCAAAAGGCCATTACCTTTTACGAAATACACTTTTATGAAATTCAGTGATCCAAAGTGTCCAGAATTTGTCTAGAATCTGACCTCTGAAAAGTATGGCACTAGCTGACCACTTTAGACCTCCTTTCATACTTAGAAAACATTCAGGGGTCACGCACAATATATAAACTAACTTGCACGTGATTTTTAACCTCTAACTAGATGTCTAAGTATTTTTAGAAAAATCAAAACCAAAACTGAAATTCGTCACTGTTTTAACACAACTGATTTTGTAACAGGACCCTAATTTACGTCCACTTCCCGACCCATAAAAACTCACGAGGCAACTAGTCTGAAAGTAAACTCTCTGTGGGTTATCTCCAGTATAAATTGTAATTGTTTATTTGATAAAATATGATTGAGTTATGCTCGTTACAAAACTGCCCTAAAATTCTGTAGGAATTAGACAACTAATTTAAGGCGATCTAAGACCCTAACCGACCAATTCAATCATAAAACAATCCAAACGAAAGATCAAACATGATCTATTCATCAAAACTTTCAGGAAACATAAAAATCCCTCATTTATAAACCTACATCCATCAAGCCTTAGTTTACAAGAATTAAAATTAAACTAAATTAATAAAAGGATTTAGAAAATACCTTAACCAAGAACCCTAAAATTTCCACTTCTTCTTCTCTTGTAAAAAATCGGGACCGTACAAATGAGGGAGCAGGGAATAGGGATTAGTTTTGTATTTATAAGCCTCCTAAGAGATCCTAGATAAATACTAATTATAATTTGTTTCCTATTCAAACTCTTTTTTTTCTTCTTTTTTTTCCTTTTTCTTTAATGACCGATATGACTTGGTATTTTTTTTATTATTATTATTTACATAATTATTTACAATAACTTATTAGTTAATTAATTACCTTCATACCTTAAGTTTTATAAAAACCTAAGCTAATTTGGTAAACCATTTTGCTTATAAACTACTTTCTAAAAATAACTTTTCATTTCCAAATTCACTTTCCAAAAATAGAAAGTCTTCCAAAAACTCTCATATTTTAACAAACTCATTTCTTTCACAAATGACACACTTCCCATTTTAATCCATCACCTAGACATCCTCATATTAACCAAAACAATTCTCTCAAAATACCCAATCAATTCCATTATCACTATAAGTGATTAAAATGAAATTTCTCCATCAAATAACTCATTTCTCTTAACCTAACCTCTAAAACCTAAACTTATCTTAAATTACTAACATAAAAATACGTATACGTATAATTACTTACACAATTAACGCGAAACCGCTTCAATCACCAAAATCATTTCCTTGTCACAAAAAGTGAACGAAATGAACTTCACAAAATTCAACACAAATCCAATCTCAGTGAGACGATCACGCTCAATGGATTGATTATCCAATCTCACATATCCCACACAAACACATATAAACACGTATAAACACATAAACATACATTGCAACAGATACATTTAGGTCAACACTACGGTTTGATCAACCTGCTCAAGTCATGGTTGTCATAATCTTCTCCCCATTAATCTTCATCACCCGCCTTCATTGTTAATTTAAGGTTGGTTATAACCTTAAATATCAATTGTTCTCCACGTATTCATTACGTACACCATATAATTCTGTGTCTTTTGACATTATTTGAGTATCACATTGTTTAACTGTTCGGTTAGTGGCTCATTGATTTTTAATATTGGAGTGTTTCAGTGTTTGTCTTTCAACATTCATGATTTTCTTCTCTATTTGTTCAACTGTTTGGTTTTTTTATGTTTTATAGAAATTATAACCGATTAGTTAATGCTTAGTCGTTATTTATCTTTTTTTAAAAACAAACAATATCTATACAACTAGATGGAGTATGTTGATAGAATTTTTTAATTAGTGTAACAAACAAGTATAGTAGTTCGATACATGATATTATTTATTAATTAGCATATGTAGTCACTTTTAGAAAAGTCATTGTTCATTATATTTATCATTTCTTTAGTAATTTTTTTAGCTAATATGATTAGTTTTATAATTTGTAATTTTTGTTTTGAAACAGGGATGCGTGAATAGTGCATAAGTGTTCTTTTAGCTTTTATGCTTATTTGATATAATTAGTTTTTTTTTCTTATTAGGGGATGACGCAACCATAGAAAAGACGACATGTGATTAAAATGATCAACGAAGGCACTTGTAATTTTAGAAGTTGTGCAGATATGTTATTGAAAGGCGTGCATATATGTTCTTGCAAAACATATATATTTTTCGAAGAGTGCATACATGTTTTTGAACAACATGGATATCGTTGGATTTATATTTGTAACGTATTTTCATTTGATATCAACTTTTGTTTATATATTTATGTTTTTGGTTTGTTATTTTTATTTGTAATCTATTTTCATTTGATATCAATTTTTGTTTATATATTTATGTTTTTGGTTTGCTATTAGCTAGTTTAGAAGTTACATATATATGTCTATATTTTTTGTTTTAAATTTCGAAGATTAAAAAATGTGCACAAGAAACATATATGTAGTTACCAAGTTAAAAATGTACACTAGAAACATGAAATTTACAATATTAAGAAAAACATATATGCACTCATTTTTTTTCTTTTGAAAACAGTATATACTAAAAGTACTTTTTGTTTTTTTTACGACTGCATCCGGCGGCGGCAACGGCGAGGTGATCAGAAGTGTAGGGTTGTTGTGGCGGCTGAAAAAGTGACCAGAATTATGCCAGAAAAAAGAGGGTTGTTTAGGGTTTTGACTCTAATACCATATAAAACCTCATAGGTATTATTAAATGTAATTGTAGTTGTGTTTTGTACATTGGATTGTATATGTATTTATACTAATACTATAGCTTACAGACTAAGCAACCTATCATAACCTAATGGGTACGACCTATCTATACAATTGGGCCGGCTCATCTAGTTTGTTCTAACATGTGTGATGCCTTCTATTTATAGAGAGAGATTAAAAGTTTAGAGGTAAACCCTTGATCAACGGTTATAGAAAGTACGTGATGCCTTCTTTTTTTATTTATTTTCACTTTATTAGATATTTAGTGCGATATATAGGAAATACTGACTTTTATATTATTTATATTATATTAGTCGGGTAATCCCATGTTGCTACGACGAGTATCCATCCAACTAAGTTTTTCGGTGAAGAAATGGTTGTATGTTATATGTTAATTTAGGAGAATATAACTTCATCGAAACTGTTAAAAATTTGATGGTGATGAATAGATAAAGAAGACTATGTATTTGTAATTAATAATTGTAAGTGTTGCAAAAAAAGGTCTACAAGGCCGATTAATCGCCGCCTAGGCGCTACAAGGCCACCGACATTGCCGATATATGTAATTGGGAAAACAAATAGGTCAACCATGGTCAACGACGATCAACGGTGGTCAAACTTTCCGAAAACCTTCTAATCTTACCGAAAGTACCTAAACTCACCGTAAACTTGTTTTGATCACCTATAGTAACTATAAATCTATTACAAGTTGTTTTTAAAAAAAAATCTTGCCAAATTAATATATATACCTAAACTTGTCAAAAATACCCAAATTTGCCAGAAAAAGCCGATTCCAATTAATCCAGCCTAAACCGAATACAAGCTACAGGAGATGGTCCCAATGCCGCCCGACAATGATTCAGAGATTTTTTGCAAACCTTGGTATAATGTAGTGATATGAACTTTATAACATTACTAACATAACACTAACCAAGAGTGAATGTTTCTATTCCCCTATAGTTGAGGAATAGAGTTTTGTGTATAGCTACAAATATTCATCAATTCAACACATTATTCACTCTCTCATTACCTTTATTCACTCATCCATCCCTACCTACTCTTCTTTCTCTAAACTCAAACTTACAGGAGATCTAAAATTTGGTAAAACATAGGTTAAATCTCGAGACATTTTTCAGATCATAACATCAATAACTATACATTAGTGAGTTCTTCGCATGATTCATATGATGATTACTATTTATGTTCTTTGTTTATGATTTCTTTTTTTTTCTAGGTTGTTGTCTGTGAGGAAGAGGTGATGGTAGATATGAAGATGAATAATTTTTGGTGGTAATTGTGGAAACCGTAAAGGGGGGGTGAATACGTTTTCTTTAAAAAACTTTAAATCTCTTGTATCAATTACCCGATTCAAGAGTTTGACCTTAATATCCGAAGATTTCGAACAACATTTTACATTAATTTAGACCAAACGGCATATTCTACTACCTATATTAACGTACTCAACAATATTTAGCACCCAAAGATCGTACACACAGAACCTTAAACTCAACACTGATTATACACAACTATTCACACAATCAAGAACACACTGCATATATAAAAGTAACGCGGTAAATTAAAGTAAGAAGTAAAGAGCGAAATGTAAAATAAAATGCAAAATGCAAACCGCACGGTAGGATTTATATAGTGGTTCGGTGTGGGCGGTCACGAAGCTCCTCTTCGCCCTACTCCACTCTCCGAGTATCCAACTCGAGAGTTACTTTCACTAATCCAACATGCTCCCTTTCGGCGGATAAAAGACCTTATACCAAAGCTTACATAATTTGCCAGACATTAAGCCTAGATGTCGAGTCCTCTTCGGTTACAACCAAACCCGTTTATTTTTTGTGGCCCAATATAACAAACCTTGGTGTTTTATGGTCCTAAAACACATAACCATGTCGCTTTTTTTACCACATTAAAAAATTTGTTGACACTAAGCTAGATGTCGAGTCCTAATCTTAGCTAGATCTAATCTACCACTTCACCAATGTATTTTAAGGCCTAAAATACTAACCAACCCACAATCAACCCAACCAAATATATACATCATTTGGATTTACACACTACTAAAGATTGGAAGACATGAACTCGATCTATATGTAACAAATGTTACAAATGGACTAACTAGACTACATAACTTCGGATCTTGAAGATGACCGAAGTTCTTCTCTTGCACTTGAGGAAAGAAGGAAAGGATAGAAGATTGGATCACATTTAAACAAGATTAAACAAGTTAAATGATCAAAGGTTTAGAGAGATTTAGTGAGATCTAGAGAGAGAAAGAACTGAAAGAAAATCATGCAAAAGGGTTATGAAATCAGTTGGAGATGACCCACTATTTATAGGAGCTGAAAGCTGACAGTCTGGAAACGGCGGTCCCGGCGGCCCCAGATATATTAGGGGACCGCCGACCCTATAAGGGGGCCTCCACTAGACTATGCTCCACTTTTTGTCTTTTTGTGAGGAATGTTGTATCTGGTATAGAAGCTTCTATTTTGGGGGGAAAACCATATTTTAAATTTTATATTTAAATAAAACATTTCTTTTATTTAAAAGTATTTTGTGTTTATTTATTTTTGTGAAAAATACTTTTGTAGTGTTTTGTTACATTTATAAAAATGTAATGTTTTAAGACAAAAACTTATTTCTTTGATCATCGTACAAGTTTAATGTTTGTTTGTACACACCTTACGTGATTTACGTCGGGTGCAAACAGATGTCGATGTTCATGTAGACTTGAGACGTCGAGAGATTGATGACATCAAATAACGTCACATTTATACCATAATTTTATTTTTTATTTTTTTTTTTTGTTTCCGAAATAAATTACCACTTTTACATAATTTATATCTGCAAGAATTTGTATTAATTGCTTAAAAAGTTGTAATTTGCTAGTAATTTGAGGAGTGATTTGGGAGACATGCTAAAAGGCGCATATTTTGGAGCTAAAATAAAGATATTTTAAGATTGACTATTTCTGACCAATATGCCATATCCACAAAAAGAGATACAGCGTATCAGCGCCTGGACTTCACAAGAAAATGCGTATTTTCACTTCCCAATACGACGTATCCAACTCCTACTATACGCCGTATTCTTGCAACATAAACCATGCAGAGATTGGCGTAAAAAATCTATTTTGGAAGAACATATCAGTATTGATTATAAACTTTGTGGACACTCCTAAGGGGAAACACCATAAGCCCGTATTGGCCTAGACCATTACGGCGTATCCAGCTTTTTCAGAGACTACAAAATAGAAGACTTAAAATTGAGTTTTCAGTGTTGCAAATCATCATCTTCATACTAATACATAAAAGATGATTTTCTGAAGAAAAGAAGATCCACCAAAGCAAAGGTCAAACATCGATCACGATTCCATAGAAGACACCGTGTAATTTCCTTACTCTTGTAATCATTTAATTTTTGGTATCGTTCGGTAAAACGTTTAGTTTACCTTGGTTATTTGATCACGCTTGTATAATTACAATGGTTATGGGCTAATACCCTTGGGTATTAGCCATCTTAATGAAGATTTAATGTTTGGTTTGTTTTAAAATCGATTTTCTTAATTTATCGTTGAAAGTTTAATTATGTTTATCACATGATACTTGTCTACGTGTTTGAATATGCGACCTATCATTCAACTGGGTCTAGTTACGCCTAACAAGCGAGCTAGATACTGGGATAGCTCTCCATATCGTGTTTTATATTACTGGACCAATAGGATCACAAATAACGTTCTGTCTTTGTCTTTAAATTAAGAGCTTAGTTGGACCGGCAGGTGACCCGTAATGTTTCAACAAGTATGTTCTTGATTAATTGATAAAGATTTGAATAGTGGACTACCAGTATATAAAATACCGTCAAACAGTAAGTGGGTAAAGTCCCGATGGGCTAGGGTTTATCAAGATCACCATTGCTATAATCCCTAGATAGATTATAATTAAACTAAAGGATGCTTTATGCGTATACGTTAATTGTGACAGGATTCAACATGTCTAGGTCTTAGGATGATGTCCGGCCTACGTCTTAAGAATGATATACCACTTCAAAATAAGAAATCATTGCACTAAATAAACAAACCAGCATTTAGTCGGATTTAATATGGTTAATACAGTTTTCTACTATTTGGCTTATACCGCTCTTTTATCTTCTAATTGTTTTCTTGCATGTTTATTTGTTTAGAATTGATTATTGTCACCATAAAACCTGTGCGAGTCTCTCAGGCTGAAAACCCCCATCTATCGTTAGAAGCGTATATAGCATATGTTTAACAAGTAATTAGAATTAACTTAAATAGAGTAATTAAAATACTGATAGATTATAAGGTTAACGACCTCGCTCTTAGTGTTCGACACCCTACTTACCACGAAACTCTACCCGATCGGGTACACTGCCCGTTAAAGTGTTTTTTAGGATAAGTTGGCTAAATATAAATTTAAAACTTGGTAATCAATAAAATGACCCTACACGACAGCACATTAGACATCTACCCTTGGTGGAGTTTTCGTACAATAATTGCTATCACACAAGCATAAAGGCTGCACCATTTGAGGCATTATAGTGTCGGAAGTGTCGATCGCCTGTCTGCTAGACTGAGGTTAGAGACAGCCAACT
>BQNB010029788.1:0-50165 GCA_026074375.1 Tanacetum coccineum
TTGCAAGATAATTTAAATGACACTTTGTATTAAAAATGCAGCAAATTAAAAGAGGTACAAATTAATATTACAAGCTTTTACCCTGAAAAAAATATTCGACCAGCTAAACCCTAACTGTTACATGGTATTTATACTAAATATCTAAGGTTTCTTGAGGTCTTCAGTGTGTTTGTTGTGTTTTCATTGTAAGGAGAAAAGCATAAGTCTATCTCAGCCCTTGATTATGCTTGGAGCCCAAGTTTGATTGATCAAGACCCTTAAATTCTTAGCCAATGGGGGCTTGGAGGATTGCCAGCTTGTACAATATGGCCATGTGGGTGTGGGGTAAGTTGGTGGTTATGGTTTTTTGTAGTTTTGTTGCAGGAAATGTCGAGGGGGATGATGAATAGTACTTAGGTTGCAGGGTTTTGGCGGGTAAAAAGGGTGTTTGTTTATAACTGGGTGTAGGGGAGAACTTTGGGAAATTGGCAGACTAAGCCCCCCATGTTATATTTGTTAATTGTATTCATAGTCCTTGTGGTGATGGTAGGTTTAGTGATTTGGCAGGTTCACCCCTTCATAGTTATATGTAGCTTTGCAAATTGGGTCCTTGTGAGTTAACGACAGTCAACTGTCAAAGTTAATGGGTATGGGCTTTTGGATTATATTTTTGGGCCGGATGAATTTTTGTTTATTTTGTTTTTGGGCTGAATGTAATAATAAGGGATTTTGGGCTTATTATTAAACTTGGGCTTAAGAAGTCTTCATGAATATACTAATGGGCTTACTCGGCCCATTAGATGGGTTCGGGTGGGCCCATTAAGTATTCTTCGGTGTCGGCTCTGATTTTGACTTTGACTTTTCTGAGTTGACCATTTGGTTGACTTTTGTTTACTTTGACTTTTTGGTCTTTGGCTTCGATTTGACTTTTTCTTTTCCACGCTTTACCATTTCGTGTCCGGTTTTGTCTGTTTTTGCTTGATTTTTTGTCCTTTTCTCGGATATCCGTTTCCTGCACAATATAAGTGAAAACATACAAATACAAAGTATTTTTGGTACGTTTTTGGTCATTTCAGTCCGGTTTTAGTGGAAAAGGGTATGTGTAATTAAGCACATACCAACTACGTTCGGGTCTTGGTGAGCATTCCTATCCCTCAGCATGTAGGCTCTTCCCTGGGCATTGTTTTTGGTGGTCTTTCAGCACTGATTTGCATAATGTCCTTTCTCTCCATAGGCATGACAAGTAACAGCCAACTTTCACATCCTAAGGCAGTTGGTGTGAGTTCCAACTCGTGTAAAAAATAGACTATGTATAACTTCGTATCCCAACTCGTGTCACCGGTAGCAGATTACTTCCAGTGGTTGGCCCTTTGTTTTTGCAGTTCTTGGTTAGATGGCCCACCTTGTTGCAAGTATTACACTTGATAGTACAAGGTCTTATGTGATGCAGAGTGCATTTCTTACACAAGGGACGGTTTCTAGTATACCCATTGTTTTCAGTTGGAGTGGCAGCATAAGCCCTGAAGATTTCTTGTCTTCTGTTCTATTGTGGTTGGTGATTATTGTAGCAGTTGTTGATGTTAGAGTTATGGTAGTTGTTGTTGTTGAAAGTGTCGTCAACTTTCATTGTGATCACTTTATACTTGCTAAAACCGGAATGTGCTTTGTACCTGAGACGTTTTAGGCCTCTATTTGAAGATCTAGACTTCCCTGGCAGAGTATACAAAGTAGAAAAGGCACTTTATGGACTACATCAAGCTCCTAAAGCATGGTATGAAACCTTGTCAATATATCTGTTGTACAATGAGTTTCAAAGAGGGAAAATTGACAAGACATTGTTTATCAGAAGGAACAAAGGTGATATTCTGTTAGTTTAAGTGTATGTACATGATATCATTTTTGGCTTAACCAAGAAATCATTATGCACTGAGTTTGAGAAGATGATGCATAAGAAGTTTCAAATGAGTTCTATGGGTGAAGTCACATTCTTCTTAGGACTACAAGTAATTCATGCATTGAACAAAGGTGATATTCTATTAGTTCAAGGGTATGTAGATGATAACATTTGTTTTTTACACACTTGTCTGAATTAACCACTCTTTTTTTCTTCTCTCTAGTTTCTCTCTCTAACCTCTCTATACTTTTCTTCTTTTCATCTTATCTTATTTTTCTTGATAATACCATGGTGAAATGAAAGTGTATCCGGGTTCCTACACATTTGGGCCCTTTTGTTGTAGATTCGGATTGCTTTCTTCGCGGGAGCATAACCAACAAAAATTCCAATATCAGCTTTCGGTTTCAACTTACCAAGATCTTCACCGTCATTAGTGGGATAGCAAAGAGCACCAAAGACGTGAAGATAGGATAAGTTAGGTTTTCAATCATGGAGAAGTTCATACGGTGATTTGATGTGACGCTTGCAGATTAATGATTGGTTTTGTGTATAGCAAGCTGTCGCGACTGCCTCCGCCTACAAAAATAACAGAGCCTTTGAAAAGATCAACATGGTTCAAGCAACTTCCACTAAAATACGGTTCCGTCTTTCAACCATGCCATTCGGTTGTGGATTTCGACTTATTTATAGTAAGCCTTCAGTGTCTGATTGACGAATTCAGTGCCATTATCAGTCCTGATGTTATGAACAGTTGCATTCAGACAAACTTGGATCATTTTTAGGAATTTAATTACGAACTCTGGAACTTCATCCTTTGAACGTACAAATGTCACCCATGTAAACCGAGAAAAATCATCAACGATAACCAGCATATATTTTCTCCCATTGATACTTTGAACCCTTATTGGCCTGTAAAGATCCATATGTAGCAGATAGAGTTTTTCTTGAATGGAGTCTTTAGCTTTAGATTTGTGGGAGTGTTTCTTGCATTTACCAAGAGCACAGGCAGGACACAAATGATCCTTCTGATACTTTAGTTTTGGAAGACCTCGAACTAGTCCATGTTTCATAAGAGAATTGATATAATCAAAGTTTAAATTAGATAATATTTGAATAACCATGACTTGGTCTTTGAGGCCTTAGACAAGAGACATATAGGAGAGGAGAGCAACAAATTGTCCATAGATAAACTGTATAAATTTGAACCCCGAGATCCCTTAAGTAGATCAACACCATCTAAGTCACGAATGAAATAGGTGTGTTTGCGAAAAGCTACTTCGAGATCAGAATCACAAAATTGATGCACGTGGAATAAGTTGTGACCTAACCCTTCCACATAATAAACTCGAGATATTATAACATTTCCCATTTGAAAGTCTCCATAACTCATTATCTTAGCAATATGATCATACCTAAATCTGACTGTACCCAAAAATTTACTGACGAATTTGATGAGTTGAGAGCGATTTCCGGTCATATGCAATGAGCAGCCAGAGTCCAAATACCAGAGAACAATTTAGACAACCTGCAATCATTAAGAGAAGAAGATGGAACATCGAAAATAGTGGATCCCCAAGATTGTTTGGGTTCCTTAGAGTTAGAAGTTTTAGATTCTACAATCTTAACTTTGCTATTGGAACCTACAAATCTTGTTGCTTTTGGTCTCCTGCTGTAAACTAAAATTCTCGAGGTCGGTGTTACTACTGGTGCAATAGTGGTTTCCTTAGGAGGTACTATTTTATTTGAGGTAATCCTAGTTAGAGGGAACTTATTTCTAACTATAGTGAAGGTCCTACTATAACACCCCCATTTTTGACATATAGCAGCGGAAGCTAATCTGGGGCATTATTTCATAATACAACAATCATAATCATAGAAAACGACTCAAAAGATATGTTTATAAAAGATAAGTTATCATTCATTATTTCATCAGAGTTTTTATAAACAAAGGTCCCAAAATCTACATGAAAACATAAAGTTTGAATGATAACAGTTTTAGCCATCTTCAAGTTCGTGCCACTCCGTGCCATGTGATGCTCAATTACCTGAGATAAGCATGCTAAAAAGATCAACACAAAGGTTGAGTGAAATTCATAGGTTTATGGAAAATAGTTTGAATACAAGTCATCATAACAGCGGGTTACATTGTTATACACCCATAAGTGTAATAATTGCAATGAGTAAAATTATTAAAGAAAACAGTATTATGGCCCTAAGCTCATGACACTGAGACCTTGAGATAATCAATAATCACAAGTAATTGCCCCAACGGGTGCCTTTGCCAAACACCCGCATAGTGATTCAAATGAAGTGCTTTTGTTTACCAGAAAGTATAGGTACACTAATGGGGAAGTTCAGTCCTAAATAGATCTATTCACAGCATTCGCGCTTACTCCAAAGAGTAATTAACGGTTCATGATAATAAGGTCTTAATGGTAAAAGTAAGGACTTAGGCAATAATATATCAGGATAACATACAGTTAGAAAAACACTCGTATTCATGGTTTATAGCATGTATCCCCCTCGCGGGTTTATGAAACATTAAAAGATTTAAAATGTGAGTCAATGAACTCACCTTAACAGGGAAAATCAGATTGATGGCAAAAGTATATCAAGTGAAAGTAACGGCCTCGTCACGCAACCTGGGATAATATGTCAAGTCTTAGTGTGACGGTTTATGTTTCAAAACTTTATAAAGTTCAACATATTACTTTGATTTATTAATTTATAGAAATATTGTATCACTGTTCGGGCCATCATAATTCAGAGGTCATGTAGTAAAAGTTTGAGGAGCCAGGACACTTTAAATCGTAAATCCAGCAAAGTCGTCAAAACATATACCCTAATGAAACTCCTCACATGAAGCTCCCTAGTAACGTGAGACGATAAAATTTTAAGTTTCTTCAAAAGTTAGTCGATGCTAAATTACGTTAAATATATAACGTAATTGTTTTATAATGCGTCGATCGTTGATTAATAACGATAAATGTGTCGGGTTTTACTAAAATCGAGACTTATAATATTAATATATATTTTTATAATTTATATAAAAATATTATATTTTATATTTTTTAAAATACAAAAATGGCAATATATACCCTTGGTTTATAAACTTTTACAAGTTTAGTCCTTTATATAAAAAGTTTATAAATATTAAACTTTTAATGTATATATAATTTTAAACCTTTTCAATTTTTAAAACTGGCAAAATAGGTGTTTATAGGTTAATAACTTTGAATAATAACATTTTCAGTCCCCTCTAGTTATATAAATTTTAGAAAAGTTACAATTATACCTCTTGCATGGAAATAATTTTACATCAAGTCAAAAAGCCATCAAGCAAGCTTTATTTTAAGGTTTCAAATGATATTTGCAGGTTAATAGCTTATTAGATATGCTAAAATAAATGTTCTACGTAACAAAAGTTCTAGAAAAGGCAATTCGTTAGCTAGAAAATCAAAAAGGTGTTTGTTTTTTTTAAGGTTTCTAATAAATAACACATGGGTTTGAGGGATTCAAGCTTCAAACAAGGTTCATATAGATCTTAAGAGTATTATAAACATTTAATCATTAATATAAGTTAGTGAACAAGCGATTTTGAGCTTACTTGAGCTATATTGGGTCGCATTAGGGGTTTTGTTTTCGGCGTTCGTACGCCTAGAAACGACTTCAAGGGTTTCTTTCTCTTAATTCTTGGCTTCTATTCTGAGCTTAGGGACCTTCTTTATCCTTCTCTGGTCTAAGTTAGTCTCCATTTGTGTGTTTGATTAAAATTTGAGGTGTGATTGAAGTGTGTGTGTTATTCGGCTATTTCATAGGGTTCAAAAACCCTTGGTGCCTAAGTTTTTGGTGGCTTAAGGGTTAATGAGGGCTTGTAGTGTAGAAGACCTAAGGGGAGGCTAGGAATGAGTATTGAGGGCTAAGGAGGTGTAGCTTAGCAAGGTGGAAGGTTGTGGGGGTCTTGGAGGGTCACGTGCTAACCCACTAGTGATAAGGAGGTGACACAAAGCATAGATTGGTGCTTTAAAGGGTGGTGATAGAGGTAACTTTTAAGCTATTGGTAGATGTCATGGGTGATTCTTGAGTGGTGTGGTTAGATGCTAGCTTAGTTTAAAATGGGTCAAAATGAAAGGAAAAAAGGGGGGGGTGAGGGGGCGTGGTTGAGGGTTGGTTTGTATGTCGGCTTAGGATTTTAGGGTTTTGAATTTTAGTTTAGGGGTGGAGATTTTAAGATAGTTTAAGGTTTAGGATTAGTGTTTGGATTAAGGTTTAGGGTTTAGGATTAAGGTTTAGGGCTTGTTTTAAGTTTAGGGTTTAGTCATTAGGTTAAAGTAAAATTTTAGGGTTTTTAGGGTTTCGTTTAGGGTTTATGGTTTTATATTAGGGTTTTAGGAAACCATCTGCCCTATAAACGCCAATTTGAATTTGGGGTTTAATTTTAAGGTTTAGAAGTCATGCACTAAGTGCTTGTACCTTTTGCTAAAGTGGTGGTAAAGTTTAAACATGGTTTAGGAGCTTAAATGACCTAATTAAGTTTTTAGGTATGATTAGCTTGTACATTATGCTTTTAGATTGTTGTGTAAACTTGATGTAGGTGGGAATTATTATTCCAATTGTGTGCATTGTATCACTTGTACACATGTTTTTAGCGGCTTTGCACATTCATTTTATATGTATACATTACGTTATAATTGGGGTTTTAGATGTAAACGTGTTTAAGTTTAATGCTTTTTGTTTGTTATTAACATTTTGAAAAGTATGTTTAAATGAGATTGTAATTGGTTAAAATGATATTAAGATATAGACTTGACATATTAGGATGTTTACATGATGTAAACATAGATAGAGGTTGCGTGAGCTCGTTTGCTTTAGAGATGCAAGTTACATTGCATAATGAGATAAAGCAAAATTTTCCTTGTAAAAAGGTGGTATATATATAATAGATGGATTCTTATAGTGTAGCTAATTAATTAGTTGGATAATTGAATTTGATGAAAAATTAGGGGGTTTGTTATTGTCTCCCTCCCTTAAAAAAATCTCGTCCCCGAGAGTTAGTTGGATGCCTGACGTGATGTTTGAAAATCAGATGTGGATGCTTGGACGAATTTGATCTTCGTGTTCCCCATGTTAATTTTTGGTCCTCTTTTAGAGTTCCAATCTTACTTTGGACTATAGGGGAAACGCTCTGTTTCATGTTGCTTGACCTTATCGTTCTATAATCTTCACTGGTTCTTCCACCAAAGTTGAGTTTGTCTTCGAGTCGACATAACTCTTTTTCATTGGAAATGACAAGGGGATTCGTCAGATAGCATTTTTTTAGATTAGAAACGTGGAAAGTACTGTGGACATTACTGAGCTCTTTCAGGTAAGGCTCACTTTATATGCACTGGGGGATATTCCGTTCAAGGATTTTGAAGGTCCTATGTACGAGGGTTAAGCATTCCTCGTTTTCCGATAGGATTGGACACCTTTACGAAGGTGACACTTTTAACCATAACTCGATCCCCAACTTGTGAAATTCTAAGGTTGCGTCTTATTTGGCATAATTCTCTTCTGAGTCTCTTGCAGCTTGGGGAGTTGTTGAATTTGCACTTTCTTTTCAATGTTTCATGGATTTTTTTGGTCATGTATGTTGATTTATCTTCAAACTTCGGCCCAGCAAAACAGGTTGATTTTGCACTTTCGACCATAATGATACCTCAATAATTGGTGATGCCTCAATACTGGCATGGAAACTGGTATTGTAGATATTCACTAATGGTAAGTGTTTTTCCCATCCTTTCTCCAAAATCTACAACACAGGCTCGAAGCATGTCTTCAAGTGTTTGGACGATGGTTCTTTCACTGTTGTCCCATCAGTTTCAGGATTGATATGACTTACTCATGTCTATTTAGATGGACCCCCAAAAGCACATTTGTAATGATTTCTAGAATCTGGAGTGTGTGAAATGTACTGTCTTGATCGAGGATGTTAGATATTGGCACTCCATGCCGAGAGACTATTTCTTTGATGTATAACTTTGTAAGGGTTTGTGTTTTGTCCATACAATCTGTCTCTCGGGGTAGGTCGGAAAGTGTGCGAATTTGGTGAGGAGTGTCGACAAAATGGGGGGGGGGGGGGGGGGGACCCGATTGTGTCTGTCCGTTAGAAGTTTTGGGTAGTTTTGTGATGAAATCCATTATTATTCTCTCCCACTTCTACATAGGAATCTCCGATTGTACCAGTAAGCCGGATGGCATCTGACATTCTGTTTTAAATCTAGAGCATTTCAAATATTTACCAACATATTCAGCGATGACTGCCTTCATGTTAGGCCACCAATAGAGTTTCTTTAGATCCTGATACATTTTGTCAGAACCTGGTTGTTGAATGAATTACTTTGATTTATTCGGGGACGCATGCATGATATAGTCTCTCAGATTACCAAAGAGTGGTATCAACTTTGAATTCTTGATACATCGGGTTCCTTCTAGAACGTATTGCAATTGATTTGTCATTTCCTCGTAAGTTTTTAAGCCTTGATGTTTTTTCTTCTTTGGAGTGCTTCAGAGTTTGCGCGCTTTTTGAGAAAATTGTGATGGTAAAGTTTTGGCATGAATGGTCATAACTTACGAATCTTAAACTCGGAAGTGGATTGATTGTTCCGTTGGCCTTAAGGCATCTGCTACGACATTTGCCTTTTTCGGATGGTTAGGATTTCTAATCGGAATCTTCATGCTAATTACTAGCCTACGCGTTGTATCATGTTCAACTCTTTCTGATCAAGGATATGTGGAAGACTTTTGATGATCAAGGAGTGAACACAGTTCATTAGTGCCATACCGACAGGTTGTGTCTCTAAATGTAAGTGCAACATCATACTGTCCTAATTCGAGATCATGAGTTGGTATAGTTTTTTCATTATGTTTTAAGTTGGTCGGGAATTATGATTATGCAATAACCTTCTCTTTTGCATTAACACCGCTCCCAGACCTTGATGGGACGCATCACAGTAAACAACAAAATCGTCATTTCCTTCTAGTAATGCTAAGATTGGAGCTTCATATAGCTTCTGTTTAAGGAGTTGAAAAGTTGTCTCTTAGTCTTTTCCCCAGATATACTTCTTGTTTTTCTAGGTTAATTCAGTCAAAGACTTTGCAATCTTCGAGAAATCCTTGATAAATCTCTGATAATAACCGACGAGTCCTAAGAATTGACGTATTTCTGCTGGGTTTTTGTAGCTAGGTAGATGTCTAATTCTTAACTGGCTTCAATCTTGGCAAAGGGGTTCAACATGAAGTCCTTGGTATCAATAAAGTGTCCAAGAAATTGCACGATACGAATCCAGAAATCCCTCAATTGGGATACTTGGCATACACAACTTCTCTTTCTTGAGTAATTTAGGTTTATTCTCAGATGATTTTGCCTCTGCTCTTCTTTGTTAGAGAGTATTATTGAGAATATCATCGAGATAACATATTACAAGTTGGTCATAATATTAGTCATCAATCTTGGGTAATTGGTAACGATTCTTTACAGTAAGTTTATTCAACTCCGGTAATCGATACACATCCTGAAAGATTCGTCTTTCTTTTTAACAAATAAGACAGGAGCTCCTCAGGGTGAAGTACTTGGTCAGATAAAACCTCAGTCTGCTAACTCTTGAAGTTGGTTAGATAGTTCCTGCATTTCTGAAGGAGCTAATCTATAGGGTGCTCGGGCTGCAGGTGCCGCTCCTGGAATTAGATCAATTTGGAATTCTACTTGGTGAACGGGAGTGATAAGTGCTTAATTACACATATCTTTTACACTCTATAACATAAAACGGCTTTAATGACTCCAAAAAAAACAGACAAAAAAACTGCCAAATATATGTTGTTTTGCATCTTGTATTGTGCAGGGAGGAATAGTGGATATCAACAAAGAAGACAAGGAAGAAAACCAAGCCAAAATGACAAAACTGGAGCATGAATGGAAAAGACTGTGCAAAAAAATCATAGGCCAAAGTCCAAAAATGCAAGTGGTAGGTCAAGACTGAAGTATTCAGCAGTCAAACCGTCAAATCAGAGCCGGAGGATACTGAAGATTACTTTTGAATGCAATCTTAACCCATCTGATGGGTCCGGGGAGGGGGAAGAGCCCAATAGTATCATTTATGAAGACTTGTGAAGACATATTGGGCCCTCAATCATTTACAACATCCCTTTTTTGTGTGCAATTGACAAAGTATGTGAAGACTTTGACGGGCCCTATCCCTAGCACAAGTACAGCCAAAAACTCTCAGCCATTGTACACACATTATAACCCTCTTCATAACCGTATTGGGCTTGAAAAAGCCCAAATATACATAAGCCTTGACCCTCAGTGGGCCCAAACTACTTAGCCCAATAGCCCAAAACATCTTTTTTATAAAACATAACTCAGCGAGCTACCAAAAATGTAAATTTTATAAAAACCTTGTTTTATAATTAAAAATGGATAAAAATATAAAATGTAGGGGCTAAATTTGCAAGTTTTTGATAAGTGTTTTATAAAGAAAATGGAAGAAAAATAATGAAAGGTACTAAGACTGCCAAAACCATATACTTATATCTTTTATAAATAGCAGGGAACATTTTTGCCAATCCTTAAACACTTTTATTCTTTTAAGTTAATAAAACGGAGAGGACTTAAGTGGTCACTTTTGGAACACTTGGTTTTAATAACTTAATCGGGCTTAAAAGTAAAATGAAAAGAGGAAGAAACATGGGGGACTAGTGTTGCATCTTTCCCATTCTTCTCTTTTAAACCAAACGAACAACCCTGCAACCCAACCCACTTGGCGCCAAAACCCAAACCACCTCTCCCCCTGTTTTCACTGCCAAACCACTATCCGGTACACTTTCCAGCTCACCCCTCACCCATTTCCACCTTATTGTACACCTATAACCCCCTCCCCTAACAGAACACTCAACCCCGAAAACCCTTTCAATGGTGAGATGAAGACAAGACAAAAAAAGAAGGGCTAGGCATGCCTTGGAATCAGTTGTACATCTCATCAGCTTAAACAGGGGGGGCCAAGACCAAACAGTCTTTAATGACTTGTATTAAAAAGAAGCCAAGAGCAAGCCGAAACCACCACACACACCAATTGTTATGTTTTTTTTAGCTTTAACCTTTAATTTCCAAGTCTTTACTTGATACTTGTTTAAAAATTAATAAAAAAAGTATAAATCTCATGTTTGTTCTCTTTTAAGCTAATATTGTAATTCTTTTCAGTTTTTAATAAAGTTAAGATGTTCGTGGGTGAAAAATCTCCTTGTCGAAATTTAAAGTTTTAATGTTAGTTGTTTAATTCTGTTTGTTAAGCTGTTTTACACATATGTTTTAAGTTTTTTTAAAACTCATTTTATTGATCCCTTTCTCAGCTTTATAACCTATAAATAACAGTTTTAATTAAAAAAACCCATTTTATATATTATGGGGTGTGTTTGGTTTAGACCAATTAATGGCGTCCATTTTTGGGTTTTTTGCATGGCGTCAAGTCCCTCAGCCAACTTTGGCTGAGTGTGCAAGCTTAATCAAGCTACTTAAATCACTAATTTCAGTTTGAAAATAAGTTTTTAGATTTACTTTGTTATTTTGTCAATTTTCAATAAGCAAAAATTGAGTTTAAAGGCTCAAGCTGCTTAAGCAGCTTAAGCACCTATTTGTGTGCTCTTTGTTGATGTTTCTAGCCACTTTAAGCATGCCTTGTTCTGTCCCTTTTGCTTTGACAAAATAAGTCAAAATTTTGGCTTTGCATTTTTTTAAGAACCCCCATTTTCAAGCCCATTATTCAGCAGGTTTAAGTTGTCTCATTGGCCATTCTTTTGAATATCAAGCTCACCAGTCGCCCTTTTAATGGGTTTGTAATTTGGTTTTGGCCAATAAGCCTATTAAAGAGCCGTATTTGCATAAGACCAAAAGCTCCCCTTGCTCACTGTGCAATTTACCCTGGTGCTTGACAGCATTTTCAGCCCCCTTTTTTATGGCTTATTTTGTATTAAGCTCTTGGAACCTTTTAGCTTTTATTTGTAAACTTAATTGTAGTTCTTTAAGTCCACCGAACTTTTTTTGGAGTTAAACTCCCCTTCTAGCTTAGCTTTATTCTAGCCTCAAAAGAGCACGTTTTTCTTTTATATAAAATGTGTAAATAGCTTTTTTCTGTTATCCAGCTTATCCTTAGGGCTTATTTTGGTTATACCATAGCTTTATTTAGACTCCCTTAGGCCTAGTAGCTTATTTCCAATTAGTTTCAGTTATCTTGTGAGCTTAAGCCCCAAAAAAGAAAGGAAAAAATAACTAAAAAGCTTATTTAGCTTTTGCAGCCCCAAAAGCTCATATTTCTGGCTTATTCTTTGAGATTCAGCTTATGTGCCCTTTAGGAAAAATGTTCCCCTTAAGCCCCTTAATAAGTTTGCTTTTATAAGTTTTCAAAAATAAGCTGTTTGGACCCACCTTGTAATCGGGGTCCAACTCAGGGACTGTTTGTGTAATTTTGTTTTTCATAGTTAACATTGTTAGTCCCTGTGGTTAGTTAGCCTGTTACCCCGTTTGTCCTTGTGTCCTTTCACTGTTAGTCCTTTAGTTTTAACAACAGTTAGCTTTAGTTAGTTTATTTAATTTAATTAATTAATTTAGGTTAAATTTTAATAAGTTTAATTACTTTTTATATAAATAATAACTTTTGGGCATTTTTATATTTTTAGAATTGTTAATTTTTTCTTTATTTAATTTTATTTTTTTTAGAATTTTTATAACTTTTATTTTTTGTCTTTTTCTATTTTCTTAGTTATAAACTAGTTTTTTATCTTTATAAATTCATAATAAATCCATAAAAATTAATAAAAAAAATATTTTTTTTTTTTTATATAATTTTCTTTGTCATTTGTGCTCTAGGAATAAATATAAAATTTAGTATATGGCTTAATTTTTCTTTTAATTTTCAGTTTTGAATCCCGATTTTTAACGGGTGCGTTTAACCGTTTCTTTTCGTTTACATTCAAACGACCTCGTTTTAGTTCTAGTTTTCTTTATTTTTTAAGTTATGTTAATTTAGGATTTTAATTTTGATTTTTAATTTAATTTAGCTATTTATTTTCTTGATTTTTAGTATTTAGTGGGATTGCTTATACTAATTTGTTTCCCGTAGTTTTTAAGATCCCCATTTCCTATACTTTTTTTCCTAGATTAAATTAGTTTTATTTAATTAACTTTTGTTTTATTTTATAATCAGTGTTTCCATCATTCAATTTCTCATTCAAACCAGGATATAAATTTCAAATTGGCAGCCTCGTTGGACATTACGACCGGGAGGGGGGAATTATCTCTTCCGGAATCCTTTTTATCATTGTTCTTTACTTGTGTATTTTAAGTGCTATACTATTCAAACGAATCAATTTTTGGCGCCGCGGAACGGGGAGGCATTTGCTACGATTTCTATCCGACTTTGGATCTGTATTATCTTATTAGTATATATCTTATTATTAAAAAAAAAAAAAAAAAAAAAAAAAAAAAAAAAACACAAAAATATTTTTCTTTTCTTTTTATTAGTACATATATATTAAAAAAAAAAAAAATAAATAAAAATAAAAATAACAATATTAAAAACAAACTAAAAAAATTGTCCATAAAAATTAAAATCACTAATTGGTTTAAAATACAAAATATAATATTCTCATACTGTTGGTATTATCTAATAAGAGTTCCGCGTGAACTGCTGAGTTCCCAATCGCACCAAAGATTTTAAAACTTGCCTTCTGTGTCACTTACGTATACGGCCTTCCAACATTCTGATTACAAACTAATATTAATGTGGTTTAAGTGAGGTTTTTCCTAGACTACGACCCAAAAAAACAAAGGAGAATTATGTTTGCCGCGTATTCCTACTCCTACGCTCACCTGTGCGTTTTTTCATTCTGAGAGCTACGTGAAGTAAGATCCGATTATTTGGCTTAAGTTGTCTATCTCTTGTCCGTTTAAATAGACTGTGAATATTATTTTAAGTCCCAAAAATCCTAAAAAAAAAAAAAAAAAAAATTAGTGTAATTCTTTTATTTATTTTTTCCTTTTGTGCATGCGCTACTCGATCTCTGTCTCGTGAGCCTTAATCTCATGCGACCTCCTCCACAGAAGGACCGCCAGGTGTGTCTATCGAAACTCCTCCGTATAGAATACCCATTTCAGGAAGATACCTTCGTAGAGCCAATGGCAGACACTCGACTTGGCTCAATTGCTCAAGCACCCACCGGGGGGTAAGAGGGACGCAATCCTTATTCCTGAAATTGTATGGCATAATACATTTCGAGCTGAAGCATGGGTTAATCAATCTTGTCCAGACAATCAATTTCTCATCGGTCATGACAGAGAAGTCCCGCATGCTTTATACGTTACTACAAAGCATCACCTCCACAATTTGCAGGGTCCCCAATGTTCCATTTACTACGATTATAAGCTTATTGCTTTTTCCATTCTCTATCGAGGGTGCAGCCCGAATATGGCTAGAATAAGAAAACCCCCTGTTCCATTCCAAATCTTGGGTCGATCGTGTATCCATATTCATCGGTTATCAGTTCTTTCCCTTCCCCTCTAAAACGACGAAATCTTCGCCAATGAAGATCACTGATGTAAGCAGACAGGTTCGATGAATCGTTTTTTTATGAGGCTTTGGGAATCGTTTCAATGATTCTAACTCTAGGGCTGTACACACCCATGGATTCTCATTAATTGCATCAATTTGATACCATCTTCTATAATGCCTTGATCCATTTAATGATCAAGATTATTGAAAACTCCGCAGAGCAGGTGGAATAAAACTTTTTGGACAAAATGCCTCGCGGAATGTTTGAAAAATCATCGAGAGCATGTCAGGTTCGTCAAAACGGCCAAAGGCAGTTGTTGCAATGGTAAGTACGAATTCTTCCACCCAAGCTGTTTCATCTGTATGTTGCTTGAACTTAAGGATATTGTGTCCGAGAATTGTCTTAGACATAGAAGACCCAAGCTTTGCTCCAGCCTCCAATCCTGCACTGTCAAACGCAGATTGAGCTAGTTGTGTTTACTTGCGGTTGGTGACTTTCTCAACAAAACTGTCTAGCCACTCATGGCAACGTTTATCGGGTTACAACATTTTGAGTATGTGTCACAAGCGTGCAGCTATATTACAAACAAGTAAGCTCACAATTCCGACATCCAAATGGTTTTTCAAATCATATAGACCTCCAGGTTTTCCACCCGTTCAGAATCTCAAGCTTATATTGCGAACAATTTAATGCGGGAATACCTTTTAACAAAACCGGGGGAGAGAGCAATTTCAACCAAAACAGACGGTGGAAATTTTAATCAGTCCTAATTTTCAGTCAGATAGAATCAATTCATAGACCCCAGGTTAATCGAAGGTCTCCAGCTTATCAAGCCCCCGTTTTCTCAGGACACTAACAGATGTCACCAAGAACGATTTTGACAACTACGTCAGGCTAATTAATGTTCATGAGGAAATTAGCAGGAATAACCTCCGAAACCAGGGTCTCAGAGCATGCAAATCGTAACAAACAAATGAATAATCAAATGGCAAATTGTTGATTATGTTGGCTTTATCCGTTTTGTAACTGCCATTACCGCTTTCTACTTCAGGGTCGGGACACTCCATAGAAATCTCAGTTATAACCCTAGAGAAAGACTTAAAGGGTATCCACTACCCGAAGGCGGTGTTGCATATCAAGGGACCTCCAATTCCTACTTCTTCAGTAGTGAAGCCAATACCGAGGTTGAAAATGGACCAAGTGCTGCTCCTTCTGGTTCACAAAGTCTGCACCGTCAAACCTCGGTAGGTCTGAAACCAATCACAACTCCAGTTCTTGAGGCCATTTTGTCCGGTTGTTGCTCCCGTGCCAAACACTAAACCTTCAGGTTTCTCTTCCATATCCTTCCGAGGCGTGATAATGAATAAGAGCCGTAATCAGTAATGAACAAAATCGACAAATTCTATGAATTTCAAAGCTAATGAGTTCTCGAGATTAGCTTCTACGGTCATGCTCTTGTTTTAATGCCCAAGTTCGCCTCGACTCTAAGACCTTACTTGGAAATAAAGAGAAAAACTTACTGAAGTAGCTAGAACTTCCTAATTGAAACCCTGTCTCTAGCTCGAACTTCGATGAATTGAACTTGTTCGGCGGTCTTCTTGTAACAAGTACCCAGAAAACTTGGAGACCCCGGCAAGTTCCTGATTCCTTGTGTATTTCCAGGGCATGGATGAATCGTAGCATTAAGCGATCTCGGTGCTAGCATTAAATCTAATTCCTTTTTAGTCTGGGGGAAAAGCTTTTCACTTTCCTGATCTTACTCCTACTTGCATGACACTCTGAACTTGCGGATCGATCAATTTCTAAAACCCAATGGGAATTGCAAAAGACATCTACGTTTTAAGTTGGTGAATATTTCACTTTCGCCGACCTTTGTGGTTTTTGTAGATTTTGAGCCATGACCCCCGAGTCCCTTTAATTCTCGGTTGAGGTGCTTCTTATATAAAACCGGTCGTGCTGCTTGATTTGATGTGCAAAGGTGTGTTATTAATCTTTGAATAGGAAAGAGAAAGCCAATCACTTACAATTTGGGAATCAAATTCGATTACTCGGTGCCATTAAAATCATCTTGAGGCAAACAAGATTGACGTCATTGCATATGGCTTGTGAGGAATACTTACTAAGAAGTTCTTGGTTTTACTGATACATCGCGGGTGGAAATTCTCTCCGTAGTATGATCCTAATTGTTGCTACTTCTTCTCCTACCCTAACTCCATTTGGGTGATAGTGATTTCTTGCTTCTCCGATAAGGAAGCCAGTCCTCCTCTATTCCTTGGTCTAGCTGTGTTCCGGATTTGTCCAGCATATAATCTCATTTACTATGTATACTAGAGGGGGACATTCATTATTCTAAGGATAAGCCAATCGTGAATAGTGAACACCACTTCCCTCCTCCAAGTCAAGGAACAAATCCTCAATTATCTCCCAGAAGTCCGACTGAGTTAAGGTTCTGTGAAACTAATACAGCAATTTCTCCATTGATGAACCTACTGTGGTTGAACTCAAGGAACTGCCTCCCCATCTCGAGTATGCATTTTTGAGTAGGGCGGGACAATCTAAAGTTGTCCGTCTTTATTGCTAAAGGTTGGATATTCGAGGGAAAAATCCGCTCTCATTCAAAGGTGCAAGGTCCCTCACAATGATGAGCTCTAGCTTGGAAACTTTCCTGACATTCAGGGTTTCAACCCGGAATTTTGTACCACAAATTCTTATGGAAGAAGACTAGCTCCAGCGGGTCCATCATCAAAGAAGAGGGTAAACCCACAAAAAATCCCGATGTTATTAAAAAGGGAAGGTGATAAAACTTCTCGATGCTGGATTGATTTACCTTTATCTCCGACAGTCCCTGGGTTAGCCCGATACATTGTGTACAAAGCAAGGGGTGGATGATGTGGTATTGAACGAGAAACATGAGTTGATTCCAACTTCGTTTGGTTACCGGGTATGGGGGTATTGATTGACTATCGTAAGGTAAATGGAAGCACCCGCAAAGACACTGCCTCTACGTTCGATGGACCAATTGCTTGAGAGATTTGCGGGGGAATTGAATATATTGTTTCCGACGATGGTTTTCTCCGGTTATTTCCAAATCCCCATTGACCCCCCGTGATCAAGGGGAAAAGACTACTTTTACTTGCCATTACGGTACGTTTGCTACCGTCGCATGCCTTTCGGCTTTTGCAATGCTCCAGGCCACGTTTCAACGATATGTATGTTAGCAATCTTTCATGACATGGTTTGATAGGAAGTCGCATGGAAGTCTTTATGGACGCTTCTCGGTCTTTGGGAATTCTTTTTCAAAACTGCTCTCCCGTTTAGACCACATGCTTCAAGGTGTGAGGACACCAACCTTAAGTCTTAACTGGGGGATGGAGAAGTGCCATTTTATGGTCAAAGAGCTGCCCATTGTCCGGGCCATTAGGATTTCTAGAAAGGGGATTGTGGTTGACAAAGCCAAAATCCAGATGGGCCATATTAAGATTTTCTAAGAAAGGATTGAGGTTGACATATCCAAATGCGAGTGTCATTGCATAAAATACCTCATCCCAACCACCGTCAAAGGAATTAGGAGTTTTCCTCGGTAGGCCGGTTTTTTACCAGGCGGTTCATTATCAGGATTTCTCAAAAATATCTCCCGACCAATGACCCCTCTCCTTGAGAAGAATACTCCATTCATCTTTTTCCGGATGACTGCATTCGAGCTTTCCAAACATTGAAAGATAGGACTTACTGGGAAGCCTCCAATCTTGAATGCTCCAAACTGGGACCTTCCTTTGAGCTTATGTGCGATGCAAAGCGGAATTTCGCCATAGGTCGCAGTTTTGGGCGGCAACTTCATGAGAGACATTTTCGGCCTATCCCACTATGTAGTAAAACCTTGATTGAATCAACAAAACGAACTTCCACTACGACTGAAAAAGGGGTTACTTGCCATTAGTGCTGATGCTTTTCGTGAGAACTTAGGGTCTTACCTCTTCATGAACAAATAAGCATGTGCATACGGAACCATTCCGCCCTTAAGTATCTCTTTGCAAAAAAGAGCGGATTGCCAAGGCGGAGATTGCTCCGATGGGTTCTCCTCCTCCAAGAATTGAACTTCAAAGTTATTTGATACTAAAGGAGCCGAGAACCTCGCCAGACCGATTCATCTGTCCCTGAGTGATTGGAAAACCCGTATGAAAAGTCAATGATTCTAAAGAAGATAATGAACGTTTTCCTTTGTGAGACGTTAAAATATGGTGACCTTTATTGTTTGGAGATTTAGAACCCGTGGTTTGCCGACTTTGCAATTACCCGCTGGGGTGGATTCATTGTTGTGTAGGGCATGTCGACCCAGAGCAGAGAAATACAAGTTTTTCACAAGATATTAAACACTATTTCTGGGACGACCACTTATTGTTTTAAAAAAATATGTGCGGATCAGAGATCAGGCGATGTCGTGCACGGAATGAAGCACTTGAAATTCTCTCATGCTTGCTCCACAATGGACCACCGGGGGACATCATTGGTGCATACCTCACAGCCTAAAAGATCTTTGACTCGGTTTCTTCTGGCCCACCATCCTATAAGATGCCCACGAGTTTGTTCAAGAAACTGTGACTCGTGCCTACGTCTAGGAAAAAAACATTCACTAACGTGATGAGATGCCTAAAAACTCCATTCCAAGTTTGTGAAATCTTTGACATATGGGGCATCGACTCTTTAGGGGCCGTTCCCCAGGTCCTTTACGGAGGGGATCAAAGTTATATTCTCGTGGCATCTACCCTATTTGTCAATGTGGGTTTTGAAGCGAAAGCGCTCCCCATCCATATGCGCCCGAGTAGTAGTTTGCAAATTACTGAAAAATTCTTCTTCGCCAGATTTGTGCTCCCCGTGTTCTGCATCATTAAGTGATCGCGGGAACCTATTTTTGTAATGACTGTTTGCAAAGGTCATGCAGAATATATGGAGTTACTCACCCCGACTCTCCACCGACTTTATCACCCAAAACAACGTGGTGCAAGTGGAAGTATCAAATCGTTGGCTTGGAAAAGAATCCTTGAAAGGTACCAAGGTGATAACCGTTGCCTACTGGTCGGACAAAAACGCTAGATGATGCTTATGGGCTTTCCGCACAGCTTAACTAAACACCCATCGGGTTGTACTCCGTACAAGCTTGTGTATGGAAAAGAAATGCCTTCTTCGTCGGCTTGAGCACATAAGCTTAACTGGGCCTTAATAGCAAGCAAACTTCGATCTATAAATTACGGGTGATCACCGGAAAGTTCAACCTCAATGAACTAATGAATTCAGTGATCATGCCTATAGAGAACTCTTTGATCTATAAAGGCCATAAAACAAAAGAGGACTCCAATGACTCTAAGATCAAAAACGTGTTTTCAACATACGGTGATCGAGTCCTCCTCTTTAAATTCCAGATTAAAGTTTTCGCGGGCAAACTCATAAAATTTCCGTTGGGAATGGCCCTTTCACCATCATCTTAAAGTATTTCCTTACGGCACTTGTTGAGCTTTTTCTCAAGCCAACGGGCAAATTTCAATGTGAAGGGAATGGTTCTATCGGGGTCAAGCATTACTTTGGAGGGAACGTACCACACATTGGTAGTTCCAGATCTCCAAACTTTCCCCAAGGAATCAATAAATCCTTGTGATGGGTCAAGCTTCGCGACCTGAAACAAGGCTTCTGGGAGGCACCCCCCATCATAATGCTTATCCGTAGTATTATAATTGTTGTGTTTTTGTGTAAATGCTTATCTTTTCCATTACCCGTGTTTCCATGTTTGTTGTTATGTGTTTATTGTCCAGGATATTGCCCGGATTGTGAAGACTCTTCAGTTTTGTCATTCATCAGAGTTTTACAATCCTCAGCTTCATTTGGGAATCGATATCCTTTTTTCTTATTCGACTAGAACGTTTTATCTTTTGGCAACCTCATAAATGGCCTTAGGATTATTGTAGTAACCTTCAAAAACATCGAGGTACGATTTTTAGTTCTAGTTTGGGGGGGTTATCTCTCGATTTGAGTGTCGCCTTTTGCAGCATTTGATACCAAGTAAACCCGTTTTTTTACCACCAAAAATACCAAAAAAAATAATATGAAAAATTTGAAAATTTTTCATAAAATTTATAAGTGTTTTGTCACAGTTTTGCTTTTCTTTTGGGTTAGAAATAGAATAAGTTTTGACTTGTTCTGGGCGTCTGCGTGTTGGAGTCTAGCTGTTCCTTTTAGGCCAAGCTTTCAGAATTCCTATTGCTTTTGAATTTTTAATAAGGTGCTGAAGAACGAGAAATGATTTAGAGGTTAAATATAAGTTTATGATTGCCAAGAAGATTCGTTAAAAACTTATTCATGTAAGCTTGTGGTTTTCTCTCCGTGATTTCTAATCCACTAATCAGGACGTACTCAATTTAATTCTGCTCTAAGTCAATCGAGGTTTTCAGAGAAGAAAAAAAAAGCTTCAAATTTGTAACTGAATTTAAAAGCGAGATTTTGTAGTGATTTAATAGATAAATGCCAAAGAAGCATGAATGAAATGTGAATGCAAAAATGCATGGATATGGAAATTTTGCCAATGAAGCATGCAGTTGATATTATGGAGCAAGTATAAGATGTGTCGTGATATTCCCACTACGTAAGCAACGAGGGTGGGGGTTCAACTAAGATCGTTTTGTACTTCTAGGGATTTGGTGTTGTCGTGATATCCTCATTGGAAGGAAAGGTCTAGGTGAGGGTTCAACCTAAAGGACACTAATCCTTAGCATATTAGGATTAAGGTGGTGAATGTGATTTCCCATACGCTTAAGTAACGGGAGGTGGCGTTTTCAAATACATAAAGATCACCGGTATTAGGTTGTGATTTTTTATCTTACTCCGTTACTCCACAGTGGGTAGGGGTTTCAAAAAATACCTAAGCAAACGGCATTCCTAAGCTTTAAAGATATTATGATTATGAGTTGAAATAATGTTGACAAAAAGTTCTAAAGTTTAATTCTCGAAATCAACGTTACGAAGTTTAATAAGTTGTTGCTTTGAGTCATGATTCATTTTGAATTTGACTTTGAAATTGAGGTGGTCTATGGTTCTTAAATTTAAAATGAGAAGAATAATCATCGTTGGAATCGATGAAAATCTCAGAATGATCTTTTAAAGCTTCAAGAGGGGTGGAATTGTCACAAAAAGGCACATCACACATGCTGTCGGAAATACCCTCGGACTCACTTGGGATCGGGACAAGGTCCTCAACACTAGACTCCTCCTTTTCAGGAATAGTGCTAAGATGCTCGTCCCCCATACTTAGAGAGTTATCGGGTTCCATAGTCGGTAAGACGGGTGTGATTGCAATAGTATCGTCCTCGTCATCATCATTGCAAATGGGAATCTTCCAATATCGAGCCTTAGCCACTTGCTCTTCCGCAATTCGCTTCTCTTCTTGCTCTTTCTTTTGCCGAATATTATCACTCCAAGCTTGAAAAGCAATTCGTAATTCTTCCATACTTTCTTCAAGAGGAGTTTGATGAATGACGGGATGTTGCGGGGGTTGAAAATGGTCAAAACCAAAAGAATTAGAATTATAGCAAAAATTTGGCTCATAATAATTTTCATTCATTGGTTGACATTGGTATGTCTCATGAGGACCCCCGCAATTTTCACAACTAAGATATTGTTGTTGAAAATTTGGTGAATTTTGTGGAGGGTGGTTTGAAAAATTTGGAGAATCGTTAAAAGAGTACGGAGTTGAAAAATTGATTGGTGTTCCTTTTCCATAAGTACAATAAAAACAAACTCCATCATATTGATTGCAACCACACCGTTGGCACGTACAATAAAGATATTGTTGTTGAAAACTTGGCGAAGTTTGTGGGAACTCATCAAAGTTTTGATTGTAGCATGGTTCCGGATTAGAGATAATCGGAACTTGCGGTGGACAATTGTAACCATAATGAGCACCGTTCCCACAAGACTCACAAGTACATCGTTGACAAAAGAAACCGTCTAACGAATCGCCGCACCCGTAACAACAATTTTGGGTGATTTGTGGAGGACTTTGTGAAGAATTTTGTGCAAAATTTTCACCGGGGTCTTGATTTTCGACAATTGGTTCTTGAGGCGTATCAACAAAGTTAGTATTATCATTGGATGACTCGGAAGAGTGAGTTTGGGTTTGTTGAGGTGGGTTGAGAAGATTTTTGAAAGATTCATTTTCATCACAACTTGTAAAACAAACTTCATTCAAACACTTTCGCACAAAAGCACAAGGTCGACAATATAGACCATCAACCGGGTCTCCACACGTAGGACAATTCAGAAGGGATTGTTTAGACGAATCAGGTGTTTCATTAGGATCACGAACAAAAGTGTCAACGGAACAACAATGATCTTTATTATACAAAGCTCTACAAGATGAACATTCTTTAAATCCATACATGATGATAGAATTAAAGAGGGATAAAGAATTAAACAAAATGAGGTTAAGAATAATATTTTTGGATTTTTATGTATCTTAAACAAGAAAATATTTTTGGGACCTAATATCGAACAAGTATGCGGTAGCTCTTTAGAAAACGCACAAAGAAGCGGAGGAGCGGGTAAGCGCGAAGCGTTTTAAAAACCTTCTTCTTTCGGGTCGAAGTTCGTAGGATCGACCCTCCTTATACCTCTCTTGTAGTTTGTAATCTAAAGGTGAGCTGGATTTTGAAAGGTCCAATGTACTGAGGGTTAAGCTTTCCTCATTTTCCGAATCGGATGACACCTTTACGAGGTGACACTTTTAACATAACACGATCTCCAACTTGAAATTCTAAAGGCTTTCATCTTATATTGGCATAACTTCTTTGTCGGTCTCTTGCAGCTTACAAGCGTTGTCGAATTTGCACTATCTTTTTAGTGGTTTCATGGATTATTTCTGGTCTTGTAAATTGAACATCTCCAACTTCGGCCCAGCAAACAGGTGATCTGCACTTTTCACCATAAAGTGCCTCAAATGGTGCTGCCTTAATACTGGCATGGTAACTGTTATTGTAAGAAAATTATACTAATGTTAAGTGTTTTTCCCATCCTTTTCCAAAATCTATAACACAGGCTCGAAGCATGTCTTCGAGTGTTTGGATGGTTCTTTCACTTTGCCCATTAGTTAGATGATATGCCATACTCATGTCTAATTAAGTACCTAAAGCACTTTGTAATGATTGCCAGAACTTGGACGTGAAATGACTGTCATGATCCGAGATGATAGATATTGGTACTCTATACCGGGAGACTATTTCCTTTATGTATAACCTTGTAAGGGTTTCCATATTATCTGTCTCTCGAGTAGGGATGAAATGTACGGATTTGGTAAGGAGATCGACAATGACCCAGATTGTGTCATGTCCGTTTGAGGTTTTGGGTCGTTTTGTGATGAAATCCATTGTTATTCTCTCCCACTTCCACATAGGAATCTCTGATTGTACCAGTAAGCCGGATGGCTTCTAACATTCTGCTTTAACTCTAGAGCAGGTTAAACATTTGCCAACATATTCAACGATGATTGCCTTCATGTTAGGCCACCAATAGAGTTTTTTTAGATCCTAACACATCTTGTCAGAACCTGGGTGAATGGAATACTTTGATTTATGGGACTCATGCATAATCAAGTCTCTTAGATTAAAAAAAGTGGTAACAGCTTTGGTTTTTAATACAACGAGTTCCATCAGGACGTATTTCAAATGCTTTGTCCATTCCTCATAAGTTCTCAGCTTTGATGTTTTCTTCTTTGAGTGCTTCAGTTTGAACTTTGAGAATTTGTGATGGTAATTTTGGATGAATGGTCATAACTAATGATCTAACTCGGAGTGGTTTGATTCGTTCCTTCCGGCTTAAGGCATCTGCTATGACATTTGCCTTTCCAGGATGGTAGCGAATTTCACAATCATAATCTGCAAGCAATTCTAGCCAACGGCATTGTCTCATGTTCAACTCTTTCTGATCAAGGATATGCTGAAGACTTTTATGATCAGTGAACACAATACATCTTGTGCCATACAGATAGTGTCTCCAAATTTTAAGAGCGAACACTACTGCTCCTAATTCGAGATCATAAGTGGTATAGTTTTCTTCGTTAGGCTTAAGTTGTCGGGATGCATACGCAATAACCTTCTCTATTTGCATTAACACCGCTCCCAAACCTTGATGGGATGCATCACAGTAAACAAAAAAATCATCATTTCCTTCTGGTAATGCTAAGATTAGAGCTTCACATAGCTTATGTTTAAGCAGTTGAAAAGCTGTCTCTTGGTCTTCGCCCCAGATATACTTCTTGTTTTTCTGGGTTAATTCAGTCAAAGACTTTGCAATCCTCGAGAAATCTTTGATAAATCTCCGATAATAACCAGCGAGTCCTAAGAATTGACGTATTTCTATAGGTGTAGTAGGAGATGTACAATTCTTAACTGCTTTAATCTTGGCAAGGTCAACATGAAGTCCTTGACTATCAATTAAGTGTCCAAGAAATTACACGACACGAATCCAGAAATCACACTTGGAGAAATTGGCATACAACTTCTCTTTCTTGAGTAATTCTAGGATTATTCTCAGATGATTTACGTGCTCTTCTTTGTTACGAGAGTAGATGAGAATATCATTGATAAACACTATTACGAATTTGTCCAAGTATGGTTTACACACACGGTTCATGAGATCCATGAATATAGCAGGTTCGTTAGTTAAACCAAATGACATCACTTGAAATTCATAATGTTTGTATCTTGTTCTGAAAGTAGTGTTGGGAATATCCTCATCCCTGACTCTCAGTTGATGATAGCCTGATCTTAAGTCAATCTTCGAGTAGAAACTTGAACCTTGAAGTTGGTCAAATAAGTCATCAATCTTGGGTAATGGGTAACGATTCTTTACGGTAAGTTTATTCAACTCCCGGTAATCGATACACATTCTGAAAGATCCATCTTTCTTTTTAACAAATAAGACAGGAGCTCCCCAGGGTGAAGTACTTGGTCGGATAAAACCTCGGTCTGCTAACTCTTGAAGTTGGTTAGATAGTTCCTGCATTTCTGAAGGAGCTAATCTATAAGGTGCTCGGGCTACAGGTGTCGCTCCTGGAATTAGATCGATTTGGAATTCCTACTTGGGAACGGGAGGAAGGCCAGGTAGATCTTCAGGAAAAACTTCTGGGAATTCCCTGACTACTGGGATATCTTCTAGTCTTTTCTCGTCTGACTTCTTTTCCATTACTTGGATTACGAAAACTTGACAACCTCAGGATATATATCTTTTGGTTTTTATACAAGATATGAGACTTAGTCGGGTTTTACTTTGGTCACCTTGGATGATTAAAGTTTCACCGTTGATTGGGATGTGGATGACTTTCTCGTCACAAATAATTCTAGCATGATACTTGGATAACCAATCCATACCAATGACGACGTCGAAACTACCGAGTTTAATTGGCATAAGATCAATTTCAAAAGGTTGGTTTAACAAAGTCAGAGTTGCACCCTGAATAACGGTGTTTGTGCTTACTAGGTTTCTGTCAGCCATTTCGATATTGTAAAAGGTATCTATTGTAATGGGTGGAATATTTAGCTTAGAGGCAAGAGATATGGATACGAAGCTTTTATTGGCTCCAGAATCAAATAATACTCTAGCTAGATGTTGGTTTAGAAGGAACATACCCGTGACTACGTTCGGGTCTTGGTGAGCATTCTATCCCTCAACATGTAAGTCCACTTCTAGCATTGTTGTTGGTAGTCTTTCGGCACTGATTTACTGATTGTAAGTTTTTACACTATATATATATAATAAAATATAAAATATATATAATCTAAAAAGCAACAAGATCAATAAAACCGAGAAGTAGTATAGAGTGTTTCGCCCCCGTGTCCGTTTATATCCCCAACAGATGCTGGAATGGGAAAATCGATACAGTACGAAGATTTAGTTTGAAGGAGAAAAATGATTTGAGGGTGCAGGAAGTTAAATTAAATAATAATAAACCAAAACGTTTAAGAAAATCCTAAAAATTACGAATTTGAAGCTGAAAAAAACGGAACACGAACCGAACAAAGGGTGAAAAACCTAAAATCTTAAAAATAACCCTACAAGAAATTTTTACTTCTATAACAACTCTAGGAACAAATAACGACAGAATAAAAAAAGACTAGACCGAAAACGAAGTTCGTTTGACCCAAAAACGAGTCAAAACAAAATCCCGCACCCGGACCGCTCTTTAAAAAAGGAAAAGTTGTAAAAATGACCCTACGAAATTTTTTGTATTTTTCCTACAAACTAGATGACAAAAGAAAATTTTCTAAAAAAGCAAAATATTTTTTTGATAATTTTTGTATTTTTTATGAATTAATTAAACTTTTAACTAAATTAAATTATAAAAAATATTAAACTATTTTCGAAAAACTTCTGAATTTTATCCTAAAATACTTTGCCCTATAAAGATCCTTCGAAAAATGAGAAACAAAAAACAGCTTAAGAAATAAGCCTGAAAATAAGCTATACAGCTTTTAATAAAGCGATTAGCCAAAAACCAAACCCATAATAAAAAAGCCCGTTGAGTCCTTTAACGAAAAAGCCCCAAGGGCGCCAGTGGTAAAGTTGGGGTACAAAAGGGGATTGTATCGATTGGTCCCGGGTTCGAAGACTTGCTCACACCAGGCCTCTTTCTTTTTTCCCCCCTTCTTATTTTCGAGAAACTCAAAGAAGCAAGTTGTTAAGCTCTGGCGCTTACCAACTTTGTCTGTAACACAACTTTTGCTGAAAAGCTGTCAATAAGCTTAAAAATAAGCTAAAAAGTGACAGTTTAAGCTTAAAAGGCATAAAAAGCTAAAATGTGCATAAAGAGGACAATTGGGACATGTGGTCGATTAAGCCTAGGACTTGGAACTAAATTAAGTTAAAGGGGGTCTAAACAATCCTAAATAAGCTGTAAAAAGCTAAAATCTTAAAGTAAATAAGGTGAGAAGAGCTTATGAGGACAGAAACACTAACAAGCTTACAAGGCAAAAATGCAATAAGTTATTTGGACAAATAAGTTAGGAAAAAGGCTAAACAAGCTTAACAACTAACTAACTAACCTAAATAAGCTATTTAGGACAAAAAAAATTAGCTTATTAAATAAGCTCAATAAGCCAGGGAAGAAAAATAAGCAATCCCTACACCTAAGTAGGCTAAAACAGTTCACAAGGCAGGTTTGGGCTTAAAAATAAGTCAACAAATGAGCTTTTTAAGAGCTGAAATTCAACAAGCTTATAAAAGGGCTTATAGGCTCTCTAAATAAGCCAAGAATTTGGGCTTAAATGCTCTTAATGGCTAAGAAAAATAAGCCTAAAGTCTCCCCTTTGCACCAGGGGAGCTTTAAGGCTAATCTCAAGGGCTTATTTGACAGCTTATTAAAAGCTGTCGAATAAGCTCTAAATAAGAAATAAGAGCGAGCAAACAGATAGAGTACTCTAGCAAATTGTAACTTCTGCACAAATTTTGACCACTCCTAAAACTCAATTAAACACAAGCTGGATTTTTTTGATGTGAAAAAAGAGTGTGGATTTTTAAAACTGTGACACAAAGAAAAACACATGGCAGTTTTGACTTAGACAAGTCAAAATACCAAAGGGTTTTGACAGCTTTTTAACACACACAAAACACTCCTTTTTTTTGATACTCAAACTCAAACCACAAGTGCTTAACTAAATAAGCACTTGTGGTGTTTTCTAAAAGTCACAGTTAACAAAAATGGTTTATAAAAACTTTGAAAAACAATTTTGAAACTAAAAGACTTTTAAAAACAGCTTAAATGAGCTTAACAACTTAAGCTAAAACTAGACAAGTGACCATAACCTATACCAAAGAGCATTTGAACACCGTTTTAAAATAAGGCTAATTGCCAAACACCCCTTTATTAAACTGTCAAAACTAAATTGAGCTTAAAATCTATTTTAAAGTTAAAACTCCTAAAACCTTTTATCTACTTTTACTTAATCTAACCTAATAAAGCTATTTTAAAACTAAAACTTGCAGCTTATTAATGGAAGTAAGCTACTATATCACCTAGCTTATTACATTAACATTGACAGTTTTAAAAGATAAAGTGAGATTACAAAAATTTATTCAATGAAAACTTAAAACATCTAAATAAACAATCTAAACTAACATGTTTGCAAAGATTTGAACAGGAATGGAAAGTCCATAACCAATGTTGTTAAGCTAAAAATTAAGCTAGAAATGAATATTGAGGAAATGAAAACCTTGGTTTATTGTTGTCTCAGAACCAAGCCACTCTTGTTGAGTGAGTGGCTCACAAACATGAACCTATTGGCTCCCTAGCCTCTATACCTTGAGCTATAAGCTCAATAAGCCTTTGTTAGCTTATTACTCCTTGTAGCTTTCAAAATGAACCCAATGAACTCACATGATCATGTTTTAATTTGAACTAAACAAAACTAGTAAATGAATGACTTTTTAACAAATTTTAAACTTAATTTGAGCTTATGAACAGGAATAAGCTCAAAAGAGCTTATGACAGCTTATAAGGTAAAAACAGCTTGAATTTTCATTAAAACTGGGAATTACAAGTACATAAAAGAAATTAGCTTAAAAAATACTTAAACTATTTTTAAAAACTACACTAAAAACTCACTTAAAACTAACTGTTGGCCATAATGGCTTTACAAAGCTATATATAGAAAAAATTCGACTAGGCACTTCTTCTTTTTCTTCTCTTACTTGTGTTTCTTTGAAGACACATAAAGTAGTTGTGTTTGTTGTGTGAGTGGTTCTAGCTTCAATCTTGGCCCTTCAATTCTTCAAAAATCAATCTTGGCCGTTGGGATGATCATTGAGAAGTGTGGGAATGCCACACTGGATTAGGGTTTTAGTGGAGGAGGGGGGAAATGTTTACCCAGGGATTTTTGAGGTGCAGGGTAAAAGGGGGAAGGCAAACCCGTGAGTTCGGTCCTGGGTTTTTGGGTTTCAAAAATGGCGGGAAAGAAATTGTATAAAGGTTGGGGGTGACAGGGCATTATTTTACGGAGTTGGCAAGGTTGGTCCTCCAAAGTGATATGTTGCATTGCATCCATGGTCCTTGTGGTTAAATAACTTTGGGGACTTGGCAGAACAAGTCCCCAAGAGTTATACCACTCTTTGCATAAACCGTCCTTGGTGGTTAATAGTTAGGGACTTTGGCAGTTTTGGCCCTTGTGGTGTAACTTTGCTCAAATGGCAGTTTGACCCTTCTCTTCTTTTCTCCTCTTTTCTTCTTTAAATATAAGTTTAGGGATTTACAATTTCAGTCCCTAAACTTATATTTCTTTGACTTTTGGCCTCGGGGTTGACTTGGGTTGACTTTGACTTTGACCAGTTGACTTTTCTGTTGACTTTTTGACTTGATTGACTTTTCGGCTTCGATTTGGCTTTGTCCTTCATAGTCTTTTCCATTCCGAGTTCGGTTTTGTCGTTTTGGCTTTGTTTTTCGTCCTTTTCTTAGTTATCCGTTCCTGCACAACACAATTAGCAAAACAAGCATATATTTGGCATTTTAAGTCCGTTTTTTTGTGGTTATTTTAGCTCGTTTTTAAAGGTAAAAGGTATGTGTAATTAAGCACATACCAAAATCCCCCATACTAAGGTATTGCCGTGTCCTCACGCAATGTTATGAAGTAAACATTTACGAAAACTAAGAATCTCAATCCCCTTCGACTAATAACTTTGAAAAGTAGCAAAGTGTTCGTCAAGGGAAACTAAAGAATCAAAAGCTTTGACAAGTCCCGTTTTCACCATTTTTTATCTTTACACTAACTATCCCTAATATTTTTGGATTTTCCCTTTTCTTTTCTCCTTCCCTTCCCCTCTGACTTTCCTGTTAGTCTCCCTTTTATTTTATTAACACTTAAACTGGGATCATAGAATGAGAAACGACCATAGAATAATCTACGGATGTCTCTGACGGATAAATTTCAACCATCGTCCCTCGATTTTTTCCCCCCACTAGTTCCAAACCAACAATTAAACAAGATCAATTTGTCAATATAAGTCTAAATGCTAAGCACTCATACTATGACTTGTGAACTTTTATACTCCCAACATGAATATAGATTTAAAAGAGTGTAACTCCATTTTGACTCAACCATAAGATCAACTATTTCCATAGCGACGTCGATTCAAATGAATCATGACTTAAAGCAACAACTTATTTGCGGGATACCGTTGTAACTGATTTAAAGAACGAGATTTTAAAAACTGAAGAACTTTTTTGCTAACATCTTTCATCATTTTATCAATAAGTTTCTTAAAAGCTATGAATGCGTTGCATAGTTTGAACGACCTACCTAGGCCGTCGCACCCAGAGGGGGGGGGGGTGGGGGGGGATATCACAACCACGCCGATGTTCTTGATTTTTGAAAACCCACCCCGTTGCTAGCGTAGTGGGAAATCACATCAACACCTTCTTCCCAATATGGCTAAGGATAAGTGTCTTAGTTTAAACATTCACCTAGACCTCGCTTCCTGGTGAGATATCACAACACAACAAATCCCTAGAAGTAAAGATGTCTTAGTTTGAACCCCCACCTTGTGGTTAGCGAAGTGGGATATCACGACACATCTTTTACTTGTTCCATATAATCAAATGTATGCTTTATTGGCATATGTTGGGAAATGCAAGTCAAAAGGTCAAAGTACTGCTGAATGAAAGATCAAAGTACTGCTGAATGAAAGATCAAAGTACTGCTAAGTAGAAAGTCAAGGTAACTAACTTTGCCAGTCAACGTGATCGAAGCAACTACTACTGCCGTATTAATAAGGAACTATAAAGTTTAAAAAAACGTTGTTTTATTAGCATTTATCTTGTAACAGTTATTAGAGATAAGTATCAATTAGTTGTTTATGATATACAAGGACGTACATCTACAAGAGGATATCGTCTATGTTTAATAAAAGGATCTCTAGGAAGATATTAGAATATATAGAACAAACATAGAAAAACACGAAGTTGAGAATTATTTAGTATTGTATTAGGGATCTGCAATTTAGGCAGATTCAAAAGGTTTATAAAAGAAATCGTTTGAGAAACTACTGTAAGTCTCATCCATAAGTACTTTGGCCAAAACTAGATTCCGCATAGTTTGACAGTATATCAGGTTTTTCATTAGGAATAACGATCTACAATGTGGTTAATCAGAGCTATTGTGAAGAGACTCCTGCCCTTAAAAAACTTTTTATCAATCGAAATCTTTCTTAAACTCATAAAAGATTTCTTAAACAGAACAACCTATCCCCTCCCCACCCCGTCGTCTTACTACTCTCTCATAGAATCCCTTATTAATCAAGAAAAGGTGAATATGACCTATGGTCCATGAAGATGCGACAGTATATTGCTATCACTGATCATATAGCTATTGGACAATAATCACCTAATGGAAACCACAAACCTCTCCTCTCTATATCTCTCCTGCATCTCCCTCAGTGTCTGCTCCAAAGACTTCACTTGCTGCTAACGCAAGAAGAAACAATGAGAAAGCTCTTAATATACCTGGCTTTCCCTCCTCTCCCCCTCCCTCCCTGCCATCCCTGATAGAACATCATCATCTTCCTCCACTCAGTTTTTCATGATGCCTGTTAATGCAAGATCTTTTATGGAAAAGCCATAAAAGCAAGATTTGGAGGAAACTAATGATCAAAGAAGGATCAAAAAGAATCTGGTAGAATACAACAATTTGAGACATTTACTATTGGATCTAGGGAAGCAACTTAAAGGAATTCAGCCATATGAAAGTTTCAGCATATTCTTAGCATTCTTGAATTACAATTATTCTACAGTGTCCAATTGAAATGGCAAATTTGAAGTTTCTAAGAAGCCTTCCATCGTGTGGCATGTTGTGGCATACCAAGATATCGGGACAACCTGGATTAGATGAGTTAAGACTTTGATGACTCTACAACAACTTAAAGGTGTATGAGCATGAATTGAAGGGTGTCTCAAATTCAAACTCTCAAAACATTGCTTTTCTGTCCACTGAAGTCAAGGGCAGTACTTTGAAACAAAGTACTGCTGAACCAGCACATATCCCAAAAGGATATACTCAAGCTATCTCAAGCAAGGTGCCAACTGCTCCCAACTGTGTTTCTCACTCAGATGAAATCATATGTTCCTTCTTTGCTCAACAAGCATCTATGCCTACAACTCATGATGATGAAGACCTGCTGCAAATTGATGAAGATGCTATGGAAGAAATTGACATTCGATGGCAAGTGGCTATGATAACAGCAAGATAAGGGAAAGTTTATGAAAGACAGGAAGATCCCTGACGCCTGAGCGAAGCGCGCCGCACGATGGGAGAGAGCGCGCGTAAGGATAAGTATCAAAAATATTGAATATGCTTTAACTGTCAATAGTTAGGTCATTTTGCCTAGAGAGTGTAAGGATTTGCAAATACCAGGAAAACACAGGGCAAAAGGTCGTAATGAAAAATAGGATGTGGGCTATTGAAGATCCAAACTCAAAAGCCTTGGTAGCAACAGACAATAATGAAGATATTGACTGGACCAAGGAATTTTGATGCTGAACCAGAACATATGCTATGAAAGTGGCACTGACCTAGAGTTAACAAGATGATTGGAGCATAGAGTTTGATGCAGAGGCACATGCCACTTTGGGACAAGAGTGACTTGTGATTTGAATGGATCAACAAAGCTTATATGCACCAATATCTCTAGCTTTGATGGCTAACAAACTCAAGTAAACCTGTTTAACTGTTCCAAATTAGTAAGTCCTTATAAACTGTTGCATGAAAATCTAGATCAAAAAGAACGAGATAATTTTTCAAAGAGCTAGGAACTGAAATTCTAGGGATGATCATATAGCTTAGAGTCATTAGAGGTCATGCTTAACACACATGAAAAGGAATACACATACGCATGGGGTGATAGTATGGAACAAATGGAATATGGCGCATGTAAGATAAGAGATTGAAACTAGAGAAAAACCAAAAGGATTTAGATCAAGCCTTAAAAAGAACGTGAATGATATTCAAAGAAAAACTTGAAAAAGGGTCAATGCTTCAGTACTTCAAAACGAAGTCCCTAAACAAACAAAGATATTGTCCTGATAAGTCATGTATAGGTTTGGTGATTGAGTCTAGCAATAGTATGGAAAGTGACATTTCATCTGGGATGAAAACTTTGACTGAATCTAACGTATGAAAATTTCAAAAGAGAAAAGGCCAACAAAGCAGTACCTCCCCTACCAGGTACAATTATTCCACTAGGGCAAATTGTCCCTTTACAGGGATAGATGAACAGGCCATTAGGAATAAAGTTGTTAATCAAGAGAAAACAAACACTAGTCAATCAGCAATTGATAGAAATAAAGTCATAATTGAAGATTGGGTTGATAGTGATGATGAAGAGACTGATGTTTCAGAGAGTCAAAAGGAAACTGTTTTTAACAAAGAGAATAGTGAAGAATCTTTTAAAAACAGGTCACCAAACAGTCAAAACAGTGTTGGTCAAGAATCTAGGACAAAGGGACATGGAACAAAGGGGTAAACTATGTTTTGTATGTTACAGTCCTAATCACCTTATTAAGGATTGTAACCTACATGAAAGAACCTTCAAACACACCCAAACTCAAAAATCTAAGGGAACTCAGGGTTCAAGGGAAACAAGACCAGTTTGGAATAACATCCAAAGAGTGAACCATAGTAATTTCACAAGAAACTCTAGGTACCCTCAGCAAAGGAGATCCTTTATTCCATCAGCAGTACTTACAAGGGATGGGTTGATAAGTACTGCTAGACCAAAAATGACACAAACAGTACCTATTCAAAAAGTACTGCTAATGTGACATATCAAGATCATGCAGATTCTAGAGTACCACAAAGGCAGTATTTTTTCACACAAGTACTGATGGAGTAAGTTACTATCCAAGGATGGAATAATAGAAAAAAAAGACCTAGAATCTCAAGTTACTCACCATCATCGAGGTCTTCTACAACAAGGACTCCTCATAGACCACAAAGACCCAAGAAAGTTGTTAAATTGATCTGGGTAAAGAAAGGAAGTACTGTTGGATCTCAAGCAGTACTTCCACAAACTGTCAAAAAGAGTGCAATGATAAGTCCAAAACAAACATGGAAACCAAAAGAACTATCTAGATTCTGGGAATAGGGTAAGGATCTACACACTCAAGCAATTGAGTATGGAGACACCATTAGGGGTATCCACAGTCCTTATGACTTGGGTCCCTAAAGAAGTCTAGAATTCTTTTGAAATTTTTTGTACAAGGGCAATCCAGAGGAAGATCTCAATGGACTATGCTGATCATTGACAGTGATGCTTGGAAGTATGACAGGAGACAAGGACAGAGTTGTATGATTTTAAAGAGTATCAAAGGTGGTTATGTGCCTTGGAAATGACTCTAAAGGATGGAAGAAATCTTCAGGGAAAAGGAACAATTAAGACAGTCATGCTTAGATTTTGAGAAAGTTACTATGTGGAAGAGCTCAAGTTTAATCTCTTATCTGTTTCTTTCTCAAAATCTGTGATAAAAGCACAAGTTCTCTATACAACAGATAAAAAGGGAATGTCTTACCTATCTCCAAAGTTCAAGTTTGTTGATAAGATCTGGTAATTCTTAGAGCTCCTAGAAAGAATAATGCCTAGCAGCTTGGATCTAAAGAAATATTATTCCCTCCTGGTGAATCACTTGTTTGGATTTGGCAAAGCAACAGAGGATGAAGCTGTCTTATGGTACAAATACTGGGGCATGTCAACTTCAAAGCAAAAATATCAACAAGTGGTAAAAGGCCACTGGTTAGGGGTTAACCTCAAAGACAATCAAGCTTGATCACTATCTTGTGTGGCATGTAAGAAAGGTAAACCGCACAGGGCACTTGCAAGAAGATTGAGGAAGAACTGTCAAGAACTAGAATTGCTCCATATGGATTTATTTGGACCTGTTTCAGTAGAGAGTGTAAATAGGAAGAAGTACTGCTTGGTGGTCACTGATGACTGTAGTAAATTCAGTTGGGTGTTTTTCTTGGCTTACAAGGATGAGACATATGATATGCTTCATGATTTGATCGTGGGGTTAGAAAACAAGCTAAGACATAAAGTGAAGACCATCAGGTGTGACCATGGAACAGAGTTCAAGAATCAACTAATGAATGAGTTTTGTGCCAAGAAAGGAATCAAGAGAGAATATAGCATTGCAAGGACTCCACAGCAAAATGGTGTCGCAGAAAGAAAGAATAGGACTCTCATTGAAGCTGCTAGAACTATGTTAGCAGACTCCCTTTTACCTATTCAATTTTGGGCTGAAGCAGTCAATACTGCTTGTTATGTGCTTAATAGAGTTTTGGTGACTAAACCTCAAATGAAGACTCCTTATGAAATTTTGATGGGAAGATCTCCTAACATCAGTTTCATGAGACCTTTTGGATGTCCTCTGACTATACTTAATACCCTAGATCATTTGGGTAAGTTTGATGGCAAGTCAGAAGAAGGCTATCTGTTGGGATACTCTACTAACAGCAAAGGTTTTAGAGTCTATAACAGGGTCACAAGAAAGGTTCAAGACTGTCTTCATGTAAACTTTCTTGAGAATCAGGAGAATCAAAAAGGAAAAGGTCCTGATTGGATGTTCGATCTTGAACTTCTAACTCCTTCAATGAATTACATTCCTGTAAGGAAAAAAAACTATGATGATTCAGGAGGACAAGAAACTGCTTGTAATGATTTCGATGACCAGCAGTTTATTGTTCATGGTCCAAGCATTAATCCAGTTCAGAATAAGCATTCAGAGGAACATACTGCTGACAAAGAAGTTCCATTATCCTCTGACGAACAAGCTCTACATGATGAGCTTGTGAATTTGATGCATCAAGAATCTCTTGCTAAACTTCATAATGATGCTCAAAGGAATGCTTTTGAAAAGGAAAAGAAGAGAATAGCACTTGAAAAGGGAAAAGAGTGTGTTGACAGTACTTTCACTCTAAGTACTGCTAACACACCTCCTCAAAGTACTGGCAATACACCTACAGATTCTGATGATGATATTCCAAAAGATGGTGTTTTCTCTACAAACTCTTTTGATGCTGAGGAAGGCGGAGTAGCTGACTACAACAACATGGATCCTACCATTGATGTTCCCTCTACTCCCACACTTAGAATTCATAAGATTCATCCTCAAAGTCAAATTATTGGCAAAAGTACTGCCGGGGTTCAAACAAGAAGAAAGCTTCAAGACAGTACTTCAAACCAACATCAAGCATTGCTGTCTTTTATATACAAACAAAACAGAACTAACCACAAAGATCAGCAAACCTGCCTGTTTGCTTGTTTCTTATCTCAAGAGGAACCCAAGAAAGTCTCTCAAGCCTTAGCAGATGAAAGTTGGGTTGAAGCGATGCAAGAAGAACTGCTTCAATTCAAAGCTACAAAGAAGGTAAGGTGTTAAGTGACCACCAGAGAGGCAAGAGGGTGATTGGAACTAAACTGGGATTTAGAAAACAAGAGAGATGAACCGGGTGTACTATTATGCAAGAACATAAGCACGCCTAGTTGCACAAGGGTATAGCAAGAAGAAGGTGGTGGATTATGATGAAAGTGTTGCACCAGTTGCTAGAAATAGCAAAGCATATCAGACTCTTTTGGCATTTGCATTCTTTCCATGGGCTTTAACTGTCCTACAGATGGATGTCAAAAGTGCATTTATGTATGGCAACATCACAGAAGAGGTATATGTCCAAACAGCCTCCAGGTTTTGAAGGATCCTGCTCCATCCAAACAACACGTCTACAGAGTTGGTCAAGGCACACTTTAAGGCCTGCATCAAGCCCCAAGCAGCATGGAATGAAAGACTCTCTCACTTCATTCTTTGACAAAGCATGGATATAGGAGAGGGGCGATTTTTTTTGGGGGGGGGATAAAAAAAAAAAAACCCTTCTGTTTATTAAGAAGGAATAGAAGGAGATATCATGTTGGTAATGTATAGTTGATGATAGCATCTTTGGATCCACCAAGTCTTCTATGGTGAAGGATTTTGAGAAGCATCTTTGCAAAAGGAATGATCAAGATGAGTCCTTGGGTGAAAACTCCAGCTTTTTCTTTTTTGGGGCTTTCAAGTCCAGCAATCTATATGGTGGTATTTTTCTAAGTCAAACAAATATGTGAAAGACATACTTCAACAGTTTTTGACTTTAGAACCATTAAGCCAGCATCTCACTCCCACATCAACTCATAAAACTCTAGGAAAGATGAAGAAGGTCAAGATGTTGACAGACAACCCTCTACAGGTCTATGATTGGGTGTCCTCATATTCTATAAATACGACTGCTTCAAGACCAGAACAATAATGTTTGCTTGTTTGTCCTGTTGTGCAAGACTATCTTCAAGTCACTCCAAGGTTTCTCATCTACATGCGAGTCAAAATGATCATATTAGGAATCTCAAACATCAAACCTAATTTGGGTTTATGGTATCCTAAAGACTCTCCTTTTTTTCATTTAGAAGCTTTTTCGGATACAGTGACTATGCCGGGGACACCATGATAGAAGATCAACGTCAGAGGCATGTCAGTATCTGGAGAAGACGAGTCTATTGCAATGCAAGAAACAACATTGTGGCTATCTCCTCTACAGAAGCAATTTATGTAGCAGCTGCAAGTTGATTTGTGCTTCAGGTTCTTGGATTCAAAATCAACTACTTGATTATGAGATTAACTTCAATGAACACTGAAATCCATATAAGACATGAAGCACCATTTGCATTGTCGAAAAAAATCATCGTTTTTTCACTCAAAGACTAAGCATATTCAGATTCGACAATCACTTCATTCGAGATTGTTGATGACAAAAGGCTCATTAATGTGGTCATAAGGTTCCATGTACTGATGCGACCATGTAGCAGATTTTACTCACCAAAGTCTTCGACTTGGGCAAGATTCATCTTTTGGTGCTAACAATTGGATGATGAACCCCATAGCTAACTTTGAGGGAGGATCACATATAAATACTTGTGATCAGTAAAGTACTAGTTTTGGGTAGAAGGATATTTGACAAAGCCCACTCTCGCTATCTTTGACAGGGAGGATATAATGATTTTTTAGAGATTTTGCCTGACTTGAAGAGAGAGTTGCAAGGTTGAAGTTTGATCGTTGCACATTTTTGAGTTGAGACATCTTTTTGTGTTGAAAGTACTGCAATCCACACACCTAAGTAACTTCTTTTACTGCTAGCCATAGAAAGTACTGCTTTAGAGAAACAACAAAGTACTGTTTCTACCAAAAAAACGTTCGGGTCAAACAAACGGTCAAATGTACGTTTTTGCGCTAAAAACGCGTATTACAACGGTAACATTCACTAGATATGCCAGCACAACCTATACAATACTCAACTGAATTGCATTTTTCCTTGCCATCACTCAATCTCTGTTTCTTTCCATCAACTCTTTAACTTATCTACCTCCGACGCACATCAATTTCCCTTCAACATGGCAAAACATTCGCACTGTAACATAACAAGCACAACATGATTGCGTGTGACTATGATATCAGAACATAGGGAAAAGACGGCGCAGAAATGCTGATTTATCAAATCATCGACTTTTCTCACTGGCTGCTCCATTAATTACTCTTTGTTGTTGATCCTATCCTATTGGTCCATGGCTTACAACTAATATTGGGCTATTCCGCTACCTCTCAAGTGATCAATGACATACCTCACATCCGCGCCAAGGTACTGCGCAAGAAGATTTTTAACTCTGAAGCCAACCATACGAGCTGACCTACTCTCTGATGATGAAAATGGAGTTGATTGCTTCCCTAAGCCCAAGTCATTTGGGATGTGCCATACGCAGTGGACTACGGGGTAACTTACACAACTCACTTTCTCTACAACCTCTTTTAAGCCCATAGTGCGAAGTATTTAGTTCATGTCTTACTCACACTCGTTTAACTGTCCTAAGAGCACTTCATCATGGGAACAATTCGGGTCTACAAACATTGCCTCCTGCTCTAGATAGGTCTTGCACAAAACCGAAAATTAATTTCTCCTTGAAGAGATTCTAACTGGATCTAGAGACATATTTTCTAATGTACAACACATAACACGCCTTTTCTTATGTAACCCTTGGTTCGTTCAATTGTTTTTGAACAAGCAGTTAGAGGGAGTAGACAAACCTCAAGACTTTATACCATCAGTTTCACTTCCTTCCAAGGTTTTTACATTTATGAGGAAGCATAGCACTAAGTTCTCATGTAGGATTACACCCTTGACTCCATCTATGTTAGAAGTAGTCCACAAGCATTGGCAGCGAGAAGAACATGTACTAAAGTCCCCTTTCTAGGGCCTGCAAGTTACTGCAAGGGATGCTCAAGGCACTCCCACTCAAAGTGCTGCTCATTCTCAACGTACTGCTTCAGTACAAGGTACTGCTTCCTTCCATAGTACTGCTTCAACTCCACGGAATCAGAGCTGAAAATCAAGGTACTGATGACTTCCAAGGTACGGCTAAACCTCATGATGCTGCTTCTATTCCTAAATCTCCCAATGATTATACTCCCACAGATGTGTCTCAAACATCTGGAGGAGATGAGCGGACTTTAGAGAAGTATATGCTTTATAAACAGGGAAGGTAAAGAGACTCAAGAGGCAACACCCTTTTCTTCAGCCAAACTAATTCGAAGCTCAAGACCAAACTCAAGCACACGTGCACAGGTGGTAGCTCCATTGGTCAAACATCATGCTCTTTGGGTAGAGAATCAAAACCTTAAGAAGCAAAAGAGACGAAGAAAGAAGCATAAGAAGAAAGTGTCTTCAGTCAAATTGGGGAGGAATAAGGATGAAGGAACTTTGTCTGAAAGACACAATGTTCAAAGAAGAAGAAACATCTACATCCTTTCTTTGATGATATTGATGATCAAGATGCCTCGCTAGTACTACCTTATTTGGAAAGAAAAAGCTGATGAGACATAGAAGAAGTTTAATATTGAGGAGAAGACGCTTCTAATGTATAGGAGTGGAGACACAGAAAAATGGATTGGAGACAATAACTCAAATAACTGGCTAAACAAGGTACATTACTCCAAGGACCCTAAATTTTGAAGAGGAAGCAGGTCCTTCAAGCCCACTTCGTCCAATTCAAGTTATGTACTCTGAAGAACAACGTAAATGCTGCTGCTCGAAGTTCTTGTTTCATTTCTAGACCAAGAGGGTTTGATGCATTCCCACGGTCATAATACAAACTCAACCTCAACAAGCCAACTCAGGTACGATCCTAAAGATAAAGGCGAAAGGGATACTGGTTGAAGAACCTAAAAAGAAGATATTAACTCTCAAACAAATCAAGCCTGGAAACAACTACAAATTAAGAGAGAGGTTCTAGAAAAATTCAAGCAGAATGGGGGGATGCCGAAGAAGAAAGAAAGAGGTTTATGAAGAATTGAAGAAAAACAAATCAAAGACTACTTTGAAGAAACCTACTTCTCCTTGCTCAAGAAAGGAATCAAATGAGAGTACTCTCAAAAGGCTTTTTTTTTCCAAAGGATATCAAAAACTTTCAGAAACTTAAGTATCCACAGATGAAAGGAAATTTTTTTGTTATGACAAAGTTCCGCACTATTAAAGACTCCTTCAAGACTTTATTCCAATGGATTCAAGAAAAAGAAAACGAGATGTTAAGAACAGATGCAAAAAGACTCTTAAGGAAAAGGAAAGCTACAATAATCTGAAGAACATGCCATCAAAGAAGCCTAAGTACAGAACAGAAACATTGATAGCTTCAGAAATTACCTAGGGTTGTAGACTTTGAAGAGTGTAGAACGATAAAGAGTTAATAGAAGGAAACTCCATGATTACAGAGCCTCCAAGTTTATTGATCACCTGATGGAGAGTATCTTATCATTCACAGAGATAACACAACATTTTAGGCTTTTGATCAACTTTGTGGAGATACTGCATGTCCTAGATAGACAGAAATATATCACCTATATCGAGATTGTTGATGACTATAACGAGCATATTCCTCCAACCCGGATTAGGTTGATGCTTCTAGGTGACATCTAAACATTATTCTTGGAGACGGCTGAATCAAGTGATGAGTGAGCCTGGAAGAACAAGAAGAATGGGACATGTATAAAAGGAGGTTATCATGAATCTTCAGGAGATCGCATACCTAGTAACACTAGAAGATGGCACTATGATTCATATGCTGGCCGAGAGAAAATATCCTCTACCAAGAGATTATGATAAGGATGCTGGAACATGGAAATGAAGTTGGATCACATAAAGACGAACCTAAACAGTCATTACTTGATACATCTGTTCAACTTATCGACAACTGCAAATGGCGACCAATTCCTTAAACAACTGGTATGATTTATCAAAATTTTTCATTTTATATATCTTACTTTGATAAAAAGATTAACTTTGACAGCATACTCTGTTCATAGTACTGCTAGTGAAAACAAACAAACCTTCTGATGAAGGTACAAGCTAAGTTAAAAGTTGTTTTTGAAATATTTTGAAGATTTGAGTGTGCAAAAAGATTTAAGGCACAGATAATGTGATACAAACGTTTTAAGGGATTGAGTGGTTGGTTAACCACCACACAACAAGATGGTAATTCCAATTCCACCAATGTACTTACTAACATAAGAATAGACTAGCTCCAAATCAAACATTTTGGTAAAAGAACATCTCAAATCTGTTGATGGTTAGACAATTTACACCAAACAAAATGTATGGTGGGATCATACACCATAGGAGGATCTACACTGAATTATTGGCTATACCAACCCAAACAGGCTTTTTGTCAAAGAGCACTCAAATCCGTTAATAAGCTTTAATAGTTTGCTCAAAACATATTTCTGGTTCTCACTCACCAATGTATTATTACTGAAGTGACTATCCTTGAGCAAACGGCTCAGTCAGACTAGATACAACATCCCGTTTTATGGTGTAATGACTAGACCAAAAGTTCATATAGCAACTCATCACACAGCCTATGATTTACATGCTCTGAGTGTATGAAAGATTTTTAGTTCATCATGGATTATTACTTTTTCTGGTACCCACCGCGAACTTAAATAGCTACTTAAGCGAACCCTCCTTACGCTCCAATATCTCTTTATTAGATATTAACTACCTTGGCCCAAATAACTGACTAGCCAAGAGTGAATGGCTACTTGGTAGAAGGCACCTCAAATCCAATCATGTTGCAGAAAAGACATATTGCTGAGAAAACAATCAGTTTAGAGGCAAAGAACCAAAGATTTTTGAAGAAATGTGTATGTTTAAGATAAGAGGTTTCATTTCAAGATGCTCAAACAGATTGTGTACAAGATACTGCTCAAAGGATGAAGCTTAAAAAGATTAAAGGCAAGTACTGCTTTCAAGACAAAACAGACTGATGCTGAACAAAGAAGACCAACTATACTATACAGAAACTTGAAGTCAAGCAAGTAGATAATTCAATGTTAGGGAGGATTGTAGGGAAATACAAGTCAAAGCAAAGTTCTGCATTGACAAAGTCACAAAGAACTGCTAAATGAAAAAAGTCAAAGTAACTTGCCATCAACAGATCGAGTACACTGCCGTGGATAGACACTATAAAGTTTAAACGGTTGTATGTTCAGCATTTTATCTTGTAACAGTTATTAGTGATAAGTATCCTTAGTGTTTATATATACAAGGGACTGTCACATCTACTAGAGGTTATCTTAAGTTTATAAAAGGATCTCTAGGAAGATATTAGAAGATATAGAACAAACATAGAAAATCACGAGTTAAGATTTATTAGTATTGTTACAGGATCTTGCCAATTTAGCAATTTCAAAAGTTTAAAAAGAAATCGCTTTGAGAAACATGTGTCGTTCTTCTTAAGTACTGCCAATATATTTCCGCATAGTTGAAACAGTAATATCATGTTTCATTAAGGAATATCGATCCTACAATCTATGGCCCCTAATAGGACATTTAATTTTCTAAAACTGATTTTTTTATAGTATGGTGAAAAACTTGGATAGTAAAACACAACTAAAACAAATTTTTAAATGTTACCAAGATTATTCCAGTGTTTTTTGAACAACACAAGAGACCTATGCTTCACCTTAGACAAGACTTATACATATTTGATCCACCCTCTCTTAAAAACTATCACATAGCAATATAAGAGGGATTCTAAGGTTCTAACTAGGGAAAATATTCCATGTTTCCCTACATGATTGTTTCAAAAAAGGCCCAGTTATTCAGGGTGAAGGAACAACATACCACAGTTGAGTCCTCATCACACACCCACCAATAGCACCATCAACCTCACAATTCACCGCACACCATTTCACCAACCTCTAGGATGGGAACAAACAGACAGACTCTATGGTTCCCCAGCCCCAATCACCTACTCAGACCCTATAGCAGATGAAGGATGCTTCCACGATTGGATGTCAGATATGGAGGGATACCATTACAGTCACTGGATTATAAGCAGGACAGGATAGTGCTAAACATTGATAAGACCCCTACATGCCACCCAAGATTTACATCTCCTAAGAGTTAACACACTTGGAAGTGATGAGGGCAGTATGACATTATAAGAATTGATGGTTTTCTGTACAACATTGTCAAAGAAAGTGGAGAGCTTGGAGATAGACTTGAAGTAGACCAAGCAAATATATGGTGCTGCTTATACTAAGCTTATCAAGAAGGTGAAAAAGTTGGAGAAAATAGTTTAAGCCAGACCAAGCAAGAAGAAAGGACAACAATAAGAAAAAAAAAAAATAGTTGTCTCTGATAATGAAGATGATCTGGATGATCCTTCCAAACAGGGGAGGAAGATAGGTGAAATTGATCAAGACCCTGACATTTCATTGGTACAACATGATGCCGAGCTTCAGGGGAGGTATAGGCATGAGATGGAGTTTAAATTTGATTTTGATGCTGCTAAGGAAGTTTCTACTGCTAGACCAGTATGTTAGTACTGATTGAGCAGTTTTCTACTACTGGTGCAGCATCTTACCACAGTTATATCTATGTTGTTTTTAGTACTGCCAGACCTATAGTTTCTACTATTGATGACATTAATATTGTTGAGACACTGGTGTATATTAGGAAGAGTATCTAAAGACAAAGACAAAGGTAATGGTAAAATGGATGAATTTGAGCCAGTACAGACCAAGATAAAGTTGCAGCAAGAACAAGAAAGACTTGGTTATGAAGAAGCTATGAGATTGCAAGCTAAACTTGAGGAAGAAGAGAGGTAAAGGATTACCAGGATACATGAAGCAGCTAGCTCTTTTAATGTTGAATAATTAGAAGAAATACAAGCTAGAGTTAAAGCTGATGAAGAGTTAGCACAAAGGTTACAAGCAGATGAAAGAGAAATGTACACTGAAGCTGAACAAGCAAGAATGCTTGTAGAGCTTATCAATAAGAGAAAAAGGTATTTTGCTGCACAAAGAGCTGAAGAAAGGAGGAACAAGCCACCCACACAAGCTCACCAGAGGACCTATATGTCTAATTATATCAAGCATATAGGAAGTTATACACTGCAGCAGGTGAGAGGTTATTCTTTTAATGAGATCAAGACTTTGTTTGAAACAACAATGAGCAGAGTAAACAATTTTGTTCCAGTAGAGAGTAAAGTTGACAGAGCAGTTCCTGAGTTAGCAGCTGGAAGTTCAAAAAGGTATGCAGAAGAAGAACTTGATCAAGAAAGTTTCTAAGCATGCAAAAGACAGGTCGAAAGCTCAGAAACTATCTGAAGAACCAAGAGTTACTAGAAGCTGATGAACTGTCACAAGAAGAACTACAACAAATGATGATAATAGTTCCAGTGGATGAATGTTGAAGCCTTACAAACTAAGTATCTAATAATTGACTAGGAGATTTACACTAAAGGCACCAGGAAGTACTGGAAAATCGTCAGAGTTGGAAATCATACTGTGTTATCACTTTCTTTATGATATGTTGGACAAACCTCCGACAGGGATACTTAGAGATGCCTGGAGTCTGGTTAAAGAAAAGTTTAATTCAACAGAACCAATAGATGACAAATAAAGAGAGATATGGGTTGAGTTGAAGAGATTGTTTGAACCAGACACTAATGATAAGTTATTGAAGCTTCAAAATCATATTCATGATTTAACTTGGAGACTATATGATTCATGTGAAGTGCATCATGTGTCTATAGAGAAGGGAATAGACATCTATATGCTGGTAGAGAAGGAGTATCCATTATCAAGGAGAAATCTTACATTGATGATGGTTGCAAAGCTCTTGGTGGAACAAGATAATGAGATGTCTAGAGAACTTCTTAGGAAGATATTCATGCAGGCTGAAAGACCAAGAAGATGAAGTGTTTGGAAGAATCCTCTCAGAGAACAAGGTTTAATTCAAGAAACTTGATGATTTGGAGGTAAATCACAAGTTTAGGGGAGGATTGTTGGGAATTAAAAGTCTTCATACTTAGTACTGCCAAGCCAAGAGTTAGTACTGCTTAAGTTACAACTGCCAGTACTAACCAGTTAGTACTGCTAGAGTAAGTTAGTACTGCCAGTACTAACTTAAGACTGCTGAAGGACTTAAGACTGCTGGATGAAGATTAAGACTGCTAAAGTGATAAAGACGTTGTCCAACTAATTTGTATTTTGACTTATTCAATATATTCTATATACTTGAAAGATACGTATAAGTTAAAAATTATAGAAGATTTTTGTAGTTATTCTTTTAACAGGACACCTTATGTATAAAAGGAGATCCTAATAGGTGTTAGATAGACGTTTTTTGATATATAGCTTCAAGGTTGTAAACCTTAGTACTACACATAGTACTCGTATTATGATAAAATAATATTGGAGCTTTTTTCATAATATCATTGTTCACTAACAGTTTTACTGTTTAAATTAATATTATTCAAAGTCTTAAAGAGTAACTCCGCATACCCTTTAGTATTCACAAAGGTTCCTAACAATATGTTGTTTTAGAATATCTATAGTAACTAACCTTTACAATCCAAGGAATCGACTTAAGTGTGAACAACAAAATGCAAAACAGTTACTATGCATGGTAAACAAATTTATCGAAAGACAATAAAAATAACCAAATATATTTGTTCCACAACATCCTTTATTATCTTAGAAATAAGATTACATAAGAACTAAAAGAAATACATTCTTTTATTACATCCCGTCCCCTAGCCAATAATCATACTATTTTTTTCAAGTATATCCACGCCAATAGCGCGGATCAAGATCGCGACAGAGAATCGCTAGAATAAAGATCTTCTCTTCGTATGGGAACGTAGCAAGATAAAAGCCGAGAGCTATAGCTCTCGCCATCGCTACGAGTGTAATTATATGCAACATTTTTTTAAGGATTGGATAAGAGAAAATTTAAGTGAAAGATTTAGTGTTGTGTGGAGAAATGGAGGATAAAAATTTGGTATTTAAAAAGGAAGGGGTGACCGTTGGTCACTGTTCAGTGACCGTTGGAGTCACTGTTCATGACCGTTGGGGTCACTGATCACTTATAAAAAAAATAATAATATACCCACACCTCTTCATTAACACCACTCCGGAAGGCAACTCAAACTAAATTTCGGGACGAAATTCTTTTAACACGGGGAGACTCTTGTTACGTCAATAAATATTAAACTATTTAGTTTAAGCTTCTACTCGTTCGCTTTTGATTTTTATTGTTAAGTTAAATCGCGTAAACTAAAAATTTTCATTCAACGTAAACAAGCATCAAAAAATTAAAAGTTTACGTCAAGAAAGTGTTAGATAATTATTTGGAGGATAATTATTAACTTGCAGATCTTTTTCTTTATATTGGTTACGCAAAGTGTTTACGTTTCGCCGATAAAATCCATTATTAGGCCTCCCCCCCCCCCATACCCTAAGAAACGCACCAATACCTATCTAAACTCAAACCAAATAATACCCACAATTAATAACCCAATATTAAAAAATTTTATATAATATAACATATAATATATTACATACATAGGGCCGGATCTATTAAGAAAAACACCAAGAGAAAAGGATCTACAACTTGCTTCTTGTAATATTAACGATGTGTTTATCTACTTCAACAACAACTCTCGTACACTTCCAACATCTCTTAACACCTCTCCCATCCTTTCTTTACAACCAAGGCCAGCCATTCTCTACACAATCTCATCTAACTTCCTTGATTTCATGATCTTGCTCCCTAGATATTTATGCTATATAAGACTTTTTATTCCTAACACTTATACACATATCATTCAACTAGCAAAATAACTCACAAACTCTCTCCCTCTCCCTCATAAGCCATGACAAACAAACACCTCTTTAAAATTTTTATAACTTTTGATTTTACAAGTATTCAAGTATTACCTAAGGCATTATAAGGTGTATTGAAGGTTTCGTTTAGCATTTACAAGGGTTTAATCAAGAAGGTTTAAGATTAGGGATTTCTTTGGAAATTAGGGGTTTACTATCTTGGAAGCTTGTCTTTTGATTCTAAACTAGGGTTTAGAACCGATTTCTCTTCATCAGACATCATCCTAAGGTCATCTAAAATCCCTACACTCTTTACATTTATGATTTATGTGTATATAATATTTATATAGTAAATCACCATCTAGGAAATATATTAACATGTACAATGGATTTTTACACTTGATCATGGTTTGATATACTTTTTCATATGCTATATTGATGTTAATAACATGTTGAAATGAAAGTATATACATTATACAAGCATGGTTTAATTTATAAAAGTATATATAAATTAATGGTTTAAAGGTTTATTTATTAAGTTTATAAGTAAAAAAGATGTAAGGACTTGATTAACATGGACATTACTTGAACAAATGATGGACTAAAGAACCTAAAATATATTAGACTTGTGATATAAAGTGTTGTAGAGGACTTGTAGCAAATTAACTAAGCTAAAGACTTTAAAAATAAGTTTTATAAACATTTAAGCCTAATGATCAAAACCTACTGTTTTAATTACGAAAATAAAATATTTATTTTATATTTTTATAGAATACTACATGTCATGACGATTCTAGCCATACAGAGAACTCAAAAATCCGAGCTATAACGAATAAGATACGCCATTTGCAAGTTTACGATAATAAATTTTTTTATAAAAACAAATTACTATTCATCTCATAAAGTTTTTGGAAAATATTTTAATTAGATAGAATTCTTAATTACGAGTACGTGCTCGAAAGAATCACTCAAATCGGAGTTAAAAACGAACAAGAAATGACTGTTTTATAGGTTACCATGGTTCAACGGTATTTTAAAAAAAAATAGTTTTATTCTAAAATTTTAAGGTGAACTAAAACTACGTTTCATCAGAGGACTAAAAAACTATAAATTTCAGTATTTTTGATAAATCTTCTTAATACTACAAGCGTAGACATTCTGAGTTCGTCACATAGTACGTTAAGATTCCACTATCTATTTTAAACACTTGTGAACTATTTCCTGAATGAATATGTTGTATTCGTTTTTAATAACACAAAATTTGCGAATATTTTAAAATTATCCGCAATAATATTTATACATGTTTTAAACTTTATAAATATTATTTTACAAAAGCAATTGAACTATTTATACGATTATACAAGTACAAATACATGGTTATTATTTATCAAGTGCGATTCAAATATTATTTCACATATACAATTAGATGGTGATGTAGCTATATAGAATTATATACAGTAATTATTTTTCAACAAGTACTTGTAACTCCATAACAAAACGACTTAAAATTAATTAGGTTGCATTCGGACATTTACGTGACGCATTTTCATTCTGTGATTTACATTGTTGCTCATTCACTTAAGGTGAGTTTATAGCCCCTCTTTCACTTGTTTTACAATTACTTTATAAATCTAGGGGGAGAATCCATGCTTGTTACAACTTGTTTACATATTCATGTACAATCTCTTTTGCATACTCTTATACATAACTTGATTTCGTAACTTGGTTACAAACTCGCTTACATACTCATTACAAACTCGTTACAACTTTGTTATACATTCATTGCATATCTCACGGTGAGATACAATACTTGTTTTTACTTATGGACGCAACAACTATACTTTACTCTTATGATTACGGATTAGCTTAAGTTGCATGAACTGTAAATTACTCGGATGGTAAGCGCGAATGTTATAACATAGATCTATTCGGGATTGATAATCCTCGTTCGGGTGATTAGCTATCACTGGAAAAACGAACGTTATACCATGTCGGAGCACGACTGGATTGGTGTCTACAGGGCCAACAACTACATACTCATGAACTCTTACTGTGCCTTGAATTTAGTGGCATACATATAAGTCTACATTGCAGTTTCATGAACTTAGGGGTGAAAGCGTAATCACACATGGTGACTATTGTATTGGATACAATGGTCATGCATACTTTACAAACGCTTTGTTCCAATTATACTCAAATTTTTGTGACTATCGTATAGGATACAATAGTCATACACATCTTTGATTTCAATATTCATGCATACATTTTTGTATAAGGATTGAAATGGTCATACATACTTTATAAATCTTTTAATTTCAACATTTACATTTACAAAAATCTATAAACTCACCAACTTTATGTTGACACTTTTTAGCATGTTTTTCTCAGGTAAATTAGATGCTTGGCTTAACTGATGTGCATTGGAGTCTATACTATATAAGATTGCAATCATGG